>SNQJ01S0036591.1:219529-244855 GCA_010110895.2 Picea sitchensis
CTTTACAAAGGTCTCAATGATAATCACAATAATGCAGGGAAATAAGTAATAACACATTCAACATCACTCACACATATGAGATACAAAGAGACAAATATTTCTTGAGGAAACCCACAAGGGGTAAAAACCTCTTCTTCTTTATATGATAAGTAATCTTTACATTCTTTACATTATCATACATATGAGAACCAACTCATAATGAAGCTGCAAACTCTATTTTGCAAGATGCTACTTGCTGAGAGCACCAACTCTCTGGTTTCTCTAGCACCAACTAGAAGGAAGCACCAACTCCCCAAGTATTCCAACACCAACTGGATGGAAGCACCAACTTCCAGTCACACAGGCACCAACCTGTATAACAGAGAACAATAGTTCTCCCTTGCACCACCCTGCCACCCTTGTTTATGTGGCTGCAACTAGATGGAAGCTACAACTCCCTTTGTTCAAGCACCCACTTGAACCTCTGAGGACAACAGTCCTCCCTAGAACCTCCCTACCACCCTGAAATATAAATATTTTCTGTTATGACTTATTACAGTGATATAAAGTTCTTCAATGGCTTACCAGTCTCATCACTGTTCTGCTACACTGCATTGCTTTGTCTGCATCAGTGTATTCTGCACACCCCTTGCGCTTTCTATTCTTTTTCCTTTTATGCTCTCTGCTCCATGTCTCTTCAATGCACCATTCCCCTTCTGTGCATTTCTGCTGCTGAGCTCTCCTCCTTCTTCACACCTCAATCCCTCATAACAACAAAAACAACACTGATTTCTTCTTTTCCCGACCTTCTTATGCTCTCTGTGCATCTTGTGCATGCCCTATGTCCAATGGTTCTGCATGATCTTCATGTCGAGTGCTCTGCCTGTTCATCATGGAAACTCTTCAGCTTCTCTGTTTGTTAATCCCCTCTGTGTCCATCATCACTGGGTGTCATGATCAAATTACTTTGCATCACCAGCAGTTAAGATTCTTCATCTTCTGTTACAGTCAAGCTCAACTACTCTGTTGCAGTTACAGGCTCCAACGCTCATCCAGCTGTCAATCACTTCCATTAACAGTCAGTGTTCTACTTGTAGATGCCTTGAGATTCTTCACCTCCTCTATCAATCACCCCGAAGTGTCTTCGAGTCCTCTGGTAGAAACCATCAGTGGTTTCTGGCATTTACACTGTGACATGCAACAATAGCCCTCCGATTTGATTCAATTTCATCTACACGGTTGAATGACTTTCATTAGTCTTGCATTCATTTCGGCATTCCTCTCTTCGGCATTTCAGGATCACCGTGGTGGAGGATTTTAGTACTCTCCATTTCCCGACCCCCGAAACTCTGAAAAGGAGCTTATCTTCACTAACTCCTTCCCCCATCTTTCGCTGATGTGACCAATGGCTGTGACCTCTAGCTGAGCCTAACCATGTTTTGTATTTCAGCTTTTCGGCAATTCAACATTCATGTGATCAAGTGTCTCAACACTCCATGTCGCGATCCCTGAAATGGAGCTTGGTTGCTCTAGCTCTTTCCTCCATCTTTCGTCGATGTGACAAATGGCTGTGACCACAACCTACACCAAAAGGTGTTTTCGCATTTCGGCGATTCCTGTTGCGAGGTGTTCTTGATGATCCGTGTCCCAGTATTCGAAGCTCCGAAATGGAGCTTGGTTGCACTAGCTCTGATCATTTCGGTAATTTGCATTTTGGCCTTTCGTGATTCTTGCGATGAAGAGTCCCGTCACTTGGCTCTTCCAACTCCCAGTATCCGAAGCTTCGAAATGGAGTCGGATCAACGGTCCACACCCTCAATGATTCGACAGTTATTCTCTGCCCTGGGACTTCATTCTTCGGGACTTTGGGGGAGTGATAGTGATAAAACTCTTGAAGCAAAAAATCCCGGAGTGAGGTCAGTCTTCCGTCACTCGATGACATGTCGTGACTTGAGTGGCTGCCACGTATCACTCAGAAATGTGAATTCCAGTGGCCTGAAATGCCAAATCATCTTGAAACTTGTCATTGTCTGATCATGCCACATGTCATGGTCTTTCACTTTTCCTTTCTGACGTGGTCTGCCACATTCACTTCCTGGAACTGTCGACCTAGATCACTTCACGATTTTGCATATCGCAATTTCGGGTTTCGCGACTTTGGGACTCTTGTAGTAAGAGTTCTTGACATCCCCAACTCTCGGTATCATAAATCGTCCTCCTTCTTCTGGGATTTCGACGTTTCACATTCCGCGATTCCGGGACTCCTGATGATGAAGAGTCTTGACTCTTCCAACTCCCGATACCTGAAACTCCGAAATGGAGTTATTTCCCGGTCTGCAAAACTCTTCGTTTATGTGCCTCTTTCGGGATTTCGGGATTCCAAATTTCACAACTCCAGGACTCATGTGTTGAATAGTCTTAATTATTGACTTCTCAATTTCCCGGTATCCGAAACTCTGAAATGAAGTTTACGCCCGGTATGTGAAATTCTTTGTTGATGTGCCTCTTTTGGGATTTCAGGATTTCGGCACTTCGGGACTCCTGATGATGTGAGTCTCTGACATCTCCATCTCATGGTAACCGAAATCCCGGTATCCAACACTCCGAGTGATGTGCCTTTTTTTCGGGTTTTGGGATTTCACATTTCGACACTTTGGGACTCCTGATGATGAGAGTCTGTGACATCCCTATCTCCTGGTATCCGAAACTCCGGTAGATGAAACTTCGAGCGATGTGCCCATTTCGCGATTTCGGGGTTTCACATTTCGTGACTTCGAGACTCTTGTGTTGGAGAGTCTTGACTCTTGACTCCTCCATCTCTTGGTAACCGAAACTCCGAAATGGAGTCTTTTTTGAGGTGATTTTTTGGGGTTTCGCATTTCACCTTGCTCGTTAAAGAGCGTGTAAGTTTTCCTGGATCCAACGCCGGTCGGACCTCGGGTTCAGATCTGACGTTCATCGGGAAATATTCAATGAAATCCAACGCTGCATACTCTGATCTTGTCGAGCTTTCTCTGCAGTGTCTTCCCAAAAGACTTCTGGTGCTCGTCTGGCACATCCTTCCTATACTCAAGCCATCAACGCTGCTGTACTTGCCATCAATGAAAAGCATACACTGCTTGTAAAACATGCCAACACATTGCTACCACCAAGATCCGGTCTGGTGACCCAGACGAACCAGAGGAAGGCGAGCGCCTCTTTCATTCACAGATGTGGGTGAAAGGAAAACTACTGCACTTAATCATTGATAGCAGTAGCCAAAAGAACCTCATATCAGTAGAGGTCGTCAAGAAGCTAGCCCTGTCGACAATTCCACACCTGCAACCCTACACCATCTGATGGCTCTGCCAAGGAAGTGATCTCTGTGACAACCAACGGTGCCGCCTATTGTATGAAATAAAGCCTTTCAAAGATGAGGTATTGTGTGATGTTTCTCCTCTTTAAGTGTGTGATGTTCTTTTGGGCCAACCTTATTTATGGAAACATCATGCTGTATATGAGTCTAGGCCTCGTAGTGTTATTATTACTTTGGACAAGAAATTGTATAGGATACCCGAGGTAGTCCCACCTAGTGTTATTTCCTTGATCTCTGCCAAGAAATGGAGGAAGGTCATCTCTCAGACCAGGAAGTTTGTCTTCTTTGTGATTCACTCTCAAAGCGAGTGAAATATTGCAGCCACATCTAGGGCCTCCACAACTGACCTCTCCACACAACATAATCAAGTGGATAAGGTCATGGTAAAATACAAAGATATCTTCTCCTCACCTACCAGGGTACCTTCGCACTGTTAGGTCAAGCATCCCATTGATATGACCCCCGACACACCGCTACCCAATGGGCCAGTTTACCGCCACTCTCTTTTAGAGAATGAGGAGATCACGCGATAGATAAAAGAACTACTCTACACGGGGCACATTCATCCCAACTCATCACCTTGTGGGATCCCAATTGAGCTGGTGCAAAATTAAGATGGGACCTGACAACTCTGCATTGATTACCAGGCCCGAAATAAAATCACAGTCAAGAACCGGTACCCGATTCGACGATATCCTTGACCAACTTAAGGGCTCCAAATACTTCATTAAGATTGATCTGAAGTCTGGCTACCACCAGGTCCCAATAGAGCAGGCAGATGTATGGAAGACCACATTCAAGTCAAAAGAAGGTCTTTTTGAGTGGTTGGTCATGCCCTTTGGTTTGACAAATTCTCCAACAACTTTCATGAGGATGATGGAGGATATCCTGGTACCTTTCACCAATGATTTTGTAGTGGTGTATTTGGATGACATCCTCATCTGCATCAAGACTTGGGTGGAACACTTGAAACATATTTAGTAGGTTTTGCACACCATGTGGCAACACAAGATATATGCCAACTTGGAAAAATGTTCCTTCGGCATGGACAGGGTCCAATACCTAGGATACATCATTGATCAACATGGTGTGCATGTGGATCCATCCAAGATCCAGGTCATCCATGACTGGCCAGCCCCAACCATAGTCACTAATCTTCAAAGCTTCTTAGGCCTTGCCAATTTCTATCGTAGGTTCATGTTGGGATTCTCCCATATTGCATGGGCACTCAACCAAGTAACCAGGGGTGGTGGTAAGAAAAACATTGTGTGGGGCCTATCCCAACAATAAGCATTCGATGATTTGAAATAATGCTTGTGGTCAGCCCCAATACTTTAATTACCAGACCTGCAAAAACCCTTTGAGATCGAGATAGATGCTTTAGACTATGTTGTGGGTGCAGTTCTCACTCAGCACGACCACCTCGTGGCCTATCGTATCGAGACACTATAAAATGTCATCCATAAGTACCCTAATTATGACAAAGAAATGTACTCCATTGTGGAAGCCTGCTGCTAGTTGTGACATTACATTCTTGGGAAAGAGACAGTCATCCACATTGATCATAAGCCACTGCAGTTCATGTAGACACAAAGAAAATTGCATAATCACTACCATCAGAAGTGGTCCACATACTTGCAATAGTTCCACCTCAACATCAAGTATAAAACAAGAAGTACCAATCAAGTCGTTGATTTCCCCAATCGACCTCCAGTCGCGACACTCACCATGATGCTAGACTCTTATGGCCATGAGACCTCCAGATGGACCCACCTCTATGAGACAGACCCTGACTTCACCACCACCTAGAAAATTTCGGGCGCAGACTTAGTTGTCACTATTTTCAATATTTAGGATGGGATGATGTGCCATCTGGTCGTCAATGTGTTCCATCAAGCGAGAGAGCGATGCTAATTTGGGAATCCCACTACAGTCGGGTGGCAAGACACTTTGGATTTGAAAAATACAATGTCAGTGCTACCACAACATTTCTACTGGCCAAAACTTCAACATGGTGTTAGCAAGTATATCAGGTCCTGCACTGCCTGTGCTATTTCCAAACCGAACACTAAGAAATAGGGCATGTACACCCCTCTTCCTACTCCTCACAGGCCATGGGAATCCATATCATTGGACTACATGTCAGGCCTTCCATCCACCAAGCGGGGAAATGACTGTGTTTTTGTGGTTGTTGATCGCTTTTCCAAGATGGTAATTCTGGCCGCCTGCAAGAAGAGCATCACAACGGATGCCACTACCAAGCTCTTCTTTGAATGAGTGTAGGTACATTTTGGAGTCCTACAAACCATTGTCTCATATCGGTACAATAGGTTCCCCAATATATTCTTGTCGAGCCTCTGGTCACTGTTGGACACCAAGCTCACCAAATCAATTGCCTTTCATCCCCAAACATATGGCCAAACCGAGGTCGTCAATCATATGATCGTGCATATCCTGTGCATGTAAAATTCCAAGCACCCACGCACATGCGATGAGAGTATTCCCTATGTTCAACATAGCTACAACTGACCCATACATAGCTCAACCGACCACAACCCCTTTTAGGTGGGGTTGGGATTCCAACCATTGGATCCCATGGATGTTGCACTACCCCCTATGGCTATCCTGACCGAATCGTCACCTGCTCCAATTGAATATGAAAAAGGCACCCAGTTCATTGAGTGGATCTAGCACATTCTCCAACAAGTTCATGATATTTTACAGAAGTCCAATGCCAAGTACAAGAAACACCACGATCAACACTGTGTGCCACATAAGTTTCAGGTGGGAGACAAAGTTTGGTTACAATTGCAGAAAGAACGCCTTATAGGGCCCCATCGGAAGATTTTACCACTCTGTTATGGACCTTACACCATCACCAAGGTTGTGGGTGACAATTATTTTGAGCTCAACATTCCCCCTTTCCTTTTCCTGCACCCAATGTCCAACATGGAGATCCTTCGGCCATATTTCCCAACATTATTGGACACCTCAGAGATATCAGAGCAGTTGACCCCAACAGAGCTCAACCCTGATGAAATGCAATAGGAATCCAATGATCATATTTTGGACACACAGGTTCAGGGCACTCGCCAACAGAGGATCCGAATTTATTGAGTTGTCAAAGCAAGGCAACTCCTGCACCAAGGCAAGTGGCTCACCCGGGGAAAAATTCAACAGAAATTTCCTCATTTGATGGGGGAAATCAATGCAATGGAGACCATTTCTTCCTAAGGAGGGAGGATTGATCCAGATGGATGTCGGTGGCCTCCTACCTATTCCAACTGGCTCATTTTGGTAGTTTTTTTCTAGTTTTTCGGTCCCGAACTTCCGGGGCCATTTTGAGGCCCTAAACAACATTTTTAGGGCTCACCATAGTCACACTAAAATATTTGGCTAAAGTGTTATGGAAACATGTGTGTTCCTCGGATTGACCTTTCCAACATGCTATTGTGCGCTTAAAACGAAGATCATATGCAAAAGTTACGACCTTGGGAAGTTAATGTACTAACTTACCCCAACGGGGCCCACATGAATTTTTGTGCTTCATCTCCTAGGGTTAGGTTATTGGATGTCTAGGGTTTTGACATTCATGTTTATTGTCAAAAGGATTGGAGAGCCTCATTGTAACCATATTCTTGCGAATGAGCGTAGTCGTCACATCTCTTCTCATAGATAAGCCGCCACCATTCTAGCAAGCTTGTTTTTAGTTTGCATTTTACAATTTCATCATATTTCCTTATTGAATAGAAGATAGTTTTACTGTATCTCTGTTATTTTTCCTTGTGTTTCTATGTTAAGAGTAATAATAATCTGTATTCATTTCGTTCTGCTCATAAAATCCAGATCAGATCTCTTTTCAAATTTCATGTTGGTATGTGATCTTTCCAATTCCTTTCTTAGACAAACTATTTCATATTCTAGATTATTGCAGACATATTCCTTTTCTTTTAGTTGGGATCTTAAGACTTCTTCAACTCTCTTTGTCTCTTCTACTTGAGTTTTAAAGCTGATGATGATTTTTTCAGTTTCATCATAACTTTATTTCATACCAAGAATTTATTTTCTACACTTCTTCAGTTGCTCCTTTTGTATCCATTTCTTGTTCCTCAGTCTCTCTATTTCATTTAGAGAATATACGAGTTCTCCTTCAAGGTCTACTTCTGCATAAATCTCGGGATTGCCTTCTTCTATAGAGTCTACATTTCCATTTTCTATGACATCAGTCTATGTTTGTAGAACCATAAAGAGAAATTCTTTTGTTTCACTTTCACTATCATAAGATGAATTGTTGTGCTCATTGATATACATGTTTTTCTTTTGTCTAGAGAACTTTCCTTTCTTTTCAATCTTTCCCTTTCTGTACCTTTTGATGTTGTTATCTTCTTCTTTGTTTCTATTTTTATAAGGGCATCTAGCAACAAAGTGTCCTACTTCTCCATAATTAAAACATTTGAAGCGAAGCTTACCTTTTTATTTTCCCGACCCTCTCTTGATCTTCCTGACAAAGTTGAATTATTCTTCATCTAATTTGTTGTCTAAGCTATCACTTGTTTTGTATTCTTTTGTCTTTGTCTTCTTCGATGCCTTGAAGGTTGCTTCCTTCCTTGTTTATAATTTTCTATCCTCATTTCACATGTAGTGAGAATTCCATGTAATTCATCCATTGTCATATTGTCTAGGTCCTTCATTTCTTCAATAGAAGATATATTGGGGTTGAATCTTGAGGGAAGTGAGCTAAGCACTTTTTTCACAATAATGGTTTGTTTAACCTCTTCACCCAATCCTCTGATGGTGTTGACAATCTTATCTACTTGAAGAAAGTAGTCTACAATAATCTCTTCCTCTTTCATCGTAAGGGTCTCAAATTGACCTTTATATGTTTGTAATTTTTCCTTCTTTTTTTTGTTTGTTAATTGGTCTAGACCTTCTTGGCAACGGGATTAACCTTTGGCTTGAGAAACCGTGACTCAAGGGCATCTAATCCGTCAAAATCACTCAGGGATTGCACCCGGCCTGAGCCACACCAACCCTTAACATGGTTGGATTTTTTTGTCCTCGCAGGTTTTGAACCGGTGACTATTCAACACAGAGTGGCTTAACAACACACTCCGTCACCGACTGTCCTACACCTCAGGAATTGGAATTTTTCCTTCTTGACTTTATTGTCTCCTTCATATATTTTATGTAACTTGTCCCACATCTCCTTTGCTGACGCACAATGCATGACTTTAAAAAACTTTGATTTTGCCAAACCACATTGGATTTTACTCATGGCCTTAGAATCATAGTAACTAAGATACTTTTCAACCTCATTTATAGGTGGAGTTGTTGGAGTTGTGTAACCATTCTCAACTACATACTCTAGATGTCATACCTAAGTTCCTTAAAATAAATTTTCATTCTTATGCCCTAGAATGCATAGTTTGATCCATCAAATATTGGAGTTCTGTTTGTAGAGAAACCTCCCTATTTATCCATGTGTATTGAATGGACTCACCTTCTAGTGGTTAGAATGTTCTGAATGAACCTTACTTTGATACCAATTTTTTGCACACTTACTTGTACTAAGAGGGGGGTGAATCAATACAATACTATTTTTTTCTTTCCTTTCAATTTTATCAATGTGTTACTTTACCAACTATAACAATTAAAGATGAATACACAACCATAAAACTCACAGTACACAGAGATTTAACGTGGAAACCCAAATGGGATAAAATCACAAAAAAAATATTCTATGAAAATTTGTAGGCACCAACCTACTATTACAATGTTTGCAGGCACCAACTTGAAGGAGACACCAATCCCCTTAGCTAATAACCAACTTAGCACTGCTTCTAGGCACCAACCTACAACTGCAATATTTGCAGGCACCAACCTATAGGAGATACCAATGCCCTTATATGAGCACCGACTCAACAATATGCAGGAACCAACCTACTGGAGACACCAATCCCCTCAATCTATTAATAATTTCAAATATTCTCTTTCCCTCAAGCCTTCACTTGCATAAAAATGTTGCTATGTCTTTGCTGTCACAACATATTCCTTCAGTTCACAATCCGCTTGATTTCATAGGTTCCTTAGACCTTGCACATCCCAGCCACCCTTAAATGATTACATTATCTTTCTTTCATTCTCTAGAATCCTTGGAACTTAGATCCTTAGAGATGCTCTTCACAAGATCCACACTCACTCACTCATATTTTCACACTCAAAACAAATTGAGGAAAATATATTTATATAGTCCATTATTCCATGGATTTTTCCACATAAAAAATATGTCCATGGGGTTAGCTCCAGATATCCTAAAAAATGGGCTTCGAAACTCCTTAGAAAATGACATAGACCCCCTTTAGTTTCATGTGCAATATTTTCACGGATCACAGTACAAAATTCAACACTTAGGAGTCATTCAATCAGTCCTTGATCTAATATCGACCATCGATCTACTCATTTCCCTCCAAAACACACAATACATCCTCAATGCTCAACAACCATCGAATTTTATTATCAATTAAACATCAGTCGTTGATCTCCTATACCAACCATTAACACATACAACATAGCTTCAACACTCCATGATCGTCCCACCATTCCTTCGAATTTAATCTTGACCGTTGGTATCTTAACTATACACAAAAACACACCATGCAAAAACAACACATAGTTGTCATCTGATCAATCCTTGGATTAAATGTCAATCACAGATCCATTATTGCTGGCCACCGGAATGGTCGACATGACCCTGACACCCAACAATCATATGATCTAGACTCTGATTCAATTTCAGTCATCGATATATTAACTTGATTATTTACTTCATCATTTCTTCTATACATACTTCCGCGGCCTCCAAAATACACCCTCACATTACGCCACACTTATTTTGCACCTATACTTAGAAAAATTTCAAAACATTTCACTGTGGATCTAAGGCATTTGCATTCAAACTTCTGTGGCCTCCAAAATACAAATTCGTATTCCACCGCACTAATTTTTCCCCTATACTTAGAAACGTTTCAATCATTTCACCATGGGTCTAATTCATTTTCCCGATTCACTTGTCTATATCCACGATCCTATCCATTCGATCGATTCCTCATACTTAGAAAATTTTTGAAATCTCACCACGGGTCGCGATACATTATGATACTTCTCTACCATGATTCACTAAATCCATGATGTCTTGATACTTAGTCAATTTTTGAGATCTCACCGCAAGTCCCCTGGTTCATGCTCATTTCATTATTTATTCACATACTCCTGATTCTTCGTCGCCCCACAACAATCCATGTTTGTCTTGATACTTAGTCAATTTTTTGAAATCTCACCATGGATCACAATGACTTTATGATTCTTCTATACATACACTTGAATCTGATTGTTCCGATTCATTCTGTTGATGTTGTAGATGAGGTGGCTTCTATGTGGAATTATTCTACTTGTATACTGGATGATGTGGCATTGATACATGTCCTGACACATGGCACTGCACATGGCATCTGCAAAGATTCTTGTTATGGCACTGACGTGGTACTAACCTGGACTCTCTTTGATGTCCTAACACATGGTGCTGATGTGGAATGTGAGCTCGCTCAATAGGTATCAGGCCCCAATCCTTTATCTTAACAATTGATCTTCGAAGATAAATGGTCGATATTTATCTAGTCCCAGGTCTGTAGTTTTCAAAAACAAAAGTTAATGCTTTGCGTAGGGTTCCATAGCTTGCCCATTCTTTGTTTAAAACATGTAACCATGTCTTTGCAATATAAACCTTTTGAAAATGATTCTCCTTGTGCATGTGGGGTATATCATTTTGGCATTCCCAGTCCATTTAATTACTTCCATTGGTCATATCTGCGTCATGTTAACAGGTCCACAATTCTGCTGCACCTTTACTTGACTTATTGTTGCTCATACTGACACACACCTGAGCTTTCTCTATGCCCTTAGATTCTTATTATTGGTTTTGTTGCATCTCAATCTCGTTCCTATATTTCCTCTTCAATGGGGTTATCTTGTTCTTCTCATACCTCTTGTACAAATAGGACATCGAACAAGGATAATTATTTTTGCATACCATGACCAGGAAAAAATTATTGGATTCTACTCCTCTCTGTCTGGTTTGAATTCATTTGGATCGATTGTTCACACGCATTCCTCTCACCTTCATTCACACATGGAAGACATGCAAAAACTCATTAACAAAATGCATAGAGGCATTCATAGTCTCCCCATATATTTGACATCAATGAGAACATTATTTCCAACATATAAAACAAGAAAATTGGAAAGGAGAGGATCCATAACATGCTAAAATCACTTTGGAAAATAGGGTTTTGTAGCCATTGAAAATAGGGATCCATAGCATGTTGAAAACACTTCAAAAAATATGGTTTTGTAGCTTGTAAAAACAAGGATCCATAACATGTTGAAAACACTTCAAAAAGTAGCCATTGAAAACAAGGATCTGTAGCATGTTGTAGATCATAAATTTCCTACAATCACAACTTATTCAAACAAGAGGGATCATAAAAAACTAAAATTTGAAATTTATTTCCTTGTTATTTTCTTAGTTTTATTATCTTTCTTTTTTCTCTCAAAAGTTTATGACCCTGAACCCATGAGTACATTGAACTTTCATTTCCTAATCCCCAATCCTTTATAATCCCTAACCCTACCAAACACGTGACACGTAGAAACCCAAACTCTATAATACATCTAATTGTTCTAACATATAACCCTTATGATCTATAATCTGTAACCATTATAGATTTAACCCCTAACCCCTCCAACCCTAGCAAAACCTATAATACCTAATGCATATAATTCATAAAACCTAAAATCATTAACCCCTTGTCCTCATAACACAAAAATCCCACATATAAATCATAGTCCTTAATTCCTAACCCATTAAACCATTATAACCTCTAACACTTATAATTATAAACTCTAACCCCAAGCCCTTATATACTTTAATCCATTCAACTTATTAAACACCTTGCCACCATAACCCATATCACCCATGAATCCTAACTTGAAACCCTTGTACACCTAACCCTTATAAACCCTATAACCCCTAACCTCTAGCATTTGTAACACCCAACCTCTTTGACACATACCTACTATAACCTATAACCACCAATGTATATATCATTTATTCCATATAACACCTAAAGCCTATAAATTCTCTATTTAAGAAGCTCTAGCCCATATAACTCTTAACACCACTAACCCTACAACCCTTGAAACAATTATCAACCCTAACCCATAATCCTAGTGTACTATATAACTCCTAACTATCATAACCCCAAACTAACTCATTTATCCCCTAAACTATATAAACCCTATCACAATTAAACAATATAGCCCCTAACTATATCTATAATCCTTAACCACTATAACACCTAGACCAAAACCCTTATAACTCTTAACTCTTATTATCACAATGATTTACAAACCATAATACAAGTATTGTCTGATTGAAATGATAGACAAGATATCAAATTAAGGATTTGACATTTCAATATGTCCATGTTCCGCTTATTGTGGTCTTTTGTGTTTGTAATTCTCCAGTAAAATTTTCTTTTAAAAAATCAATATGAAATTGTTTGGTATAAATTTATTTTAAAAATAAATTCAATTATAGGGACATGTCACTACAAAATTCCATTAGGAGAGACAAATAACAAAAGTATTAATGTTGAATGAAATTCCATTATACGGATATGCACCACTATAGTAAAAAAGGGAAATGGAATAGTGCACTTGCATGGAAAAGTAGTACACCTAAACATTTTCTTTTTGGATCTTTATAATTGTTCAATTGATTTACCCTCAAAATAATATGCCAATATCAATGTATGTTTGAACAACTTAATTTGATCTTTGGAGGAGTGATTAATTGGAACTTTGAATGACATAGAAATGGATGAGATCTTGTAGTGTAATGGAAATTTGGACAACCCTATGTGTGAAATGAAAGACTGGTGTCCTCCCAAATAGTGTGGGTAAAATATTTTCAAGGAGAGGACTTCATGTTTCAAGTGATATTTGTGGGATCATCAATCACATACATAGATTGAATAGAGGATATTTAGTTGGACCTATTTATTTTTAGCCCTTGAAAATAATGCTTATATGAAGCTATAGGTTTCTACTTTGTATGCAATTAGATGCTCAAGGACCCATGTGAATCATTATGCATAGTTAATGCTCATTATGTTAACCTTCAAGGTGATCTAGGGGAGTCAATTATTATTCAAATGGGAGATAAATTTGACACTAATTGGTTAGATAAATTATTTTTTCAATATGTGTTTTCATTATCAAAGCCCCTTAAGCATTGGATTAAGGATTGTATGTTAATGTTCAAGCAAACTATGATGAATCTCGAGCCTCACGTCCCTCAAACCAAACTAGCCTCTTCAAATCCCATTAATAGATCGACTATTGTGACAGGAAAAGGTTCAAATTGCAATCTTAAACTGCAATAATCAATTTCTTTTTTTAAGATTTAGGGGAGTTGGTAATTATATAGGATTAATTACTTGGGTGACCCAAGTTCAAATCCATCTAGCCGCAACTATAAAACCTAGGTTAGTTGCCATCATCTTATGAGACAACACATAGCACTATCATCCTCATCATTATAATTTGCATAATCATAATCATTTTCATTAACAATTGATGATATAATATAAAATATATAATATACTCATATACTCATATAGGTTGTTATATTGTTTGAAATGTAAAGGACTTCAATTAAAATAATAATAGAATATTTATGTTATGATCCAAATCCTTAAAATGTCATAATAAACCAAATGTACACACCATGCACACCAATGTGAGCATGGAGAACAACTCCGAGATAGATAATAGAGACGATTTACACAATAACTCATTAAAGAATAGGATAACCTCCTCCAAATACTCAATACATTAATACATCACAATCAACATGTCCCTCAATAATCAATACATAATCTCTATATATACCTATTCATGCATTGCACATGTGGCCCCTTTATTATTAGGCCAACCCTATTACATATACATTTACACGTTAAATGTACATTTAACCCCATATATGCCCCCCCCTTGGGGTCATATCATAGTACCCTCCTTCAAAAATCTTTGTCCTCAAGTATTTGCAGTTAAAGGCTCTACATGTGATGAAACCAAGTAATGTGATTTTCTTATGTTCTTACTTTATTCTTTCCATTGATGATGATACATCCATCCAAACTCAATTCTTTCTAGTCTTAATCCTTGATGGTTGGTTATTGCATAATTTACTTTCCTTTGATTCCATGTAATGTTGTTGTAACTTATTCAATTTGTAGTAGTTGTTGGTCTTTGATAATATCTTGTTGAATAATATTTTTGTGATTCCCTTTGCCATGAATATTGAGGAGTATTCCATCTTCTTTTGTGATAATGTTGATATTGATCTTCTTGTATTCCTTGAAGTATTTCCTGGCAATGAGGGTGTAGATATGGTTTCACATTTGATGGTTGTCCTTCTCTGTGCACACCAATTTCATTTGTCTTCTTTTCAAAGATAATTGCATCCTCTATTCTCTTTGATTGGTATTTGATTACTCTAGACTTGGATATAATACCATCATATTTGGCATGTACATCCTCTAAATGGAGTTCAACTTCTTCAAGTATCTTCTGGTGACCTTCTTGAATCTTGTCTTCTTTATCCTTTTGAAGTTGTAATCTGACCCCATCTATCAAATTCTCACGTCCTTCTTCAATTCAAAATTGCATTTCTGATTTTATGTCATTAGTATTTAGGGATTCCTAAACCTTCATGCAAATTTCCTCTTCAAGTTTTTTGATAGTGTCCTCTTCAATTTTTGTGGTAATATCTTCATCCTTATTCTTTGATTCTGACTCATGTACTTGCCTTTTCACCTTCTTAACATCATTAATAAGTTCTTTATTATTCTTACATAACCTTTTTATTTCTTCATCTTTATTTTTCAATTCTTCCTTTAATTCATTTTTTTCCAACTTTCCACTGTTAATATTTTCCTTCTTTAAGTTCTTAACCTCCTTAACGAGTGATTCATTAAGGGATCACATCTTGGCGAACTCATCATCTTTCTTAATAGTACATTTTCTTAGTTATTAATTATCCTTCTGCAAGTTTAAAACTTTTTCTTTAGCTTGAATTAACTCATCTTGAATTTTATGCATCGCTTTCATTTTTGAGTCCTTGATGCATTTGTTCAAGAAAAATTCTTCAATTACTTCCCATGTGGAACTTTGTCTAGTATCTTTATCAATACTATTCCACCACTCTTTAGATTCACCATTCAAATTAAGACTTGCCCCAAAAGGAGTCTTGAAATTTTTCCTTATCATACTCAACCATTCCCTAGGATTGATTTCATTTTTATCTTTATCTCCACTAAAGTCAGTTATTTCCATTAGTTATACTTGGGATCAAACCATAAACCTAACATTACAAACTCAATATATTGACATTAATATCCAAAATGGTTAATATTATTTTTCCAACATATTATCATATGTTTCCTCTTTCAAATAGATTTTGAATCACCTCAATTGGACATCCCAATCAAAATTTATGATAGTTTTAAGTGAACATACCTTTTAAGACCTTGATTTGAAGTTTGTCCTTTTGGCCAACCTTACTTTTGATGTATCTAAGAAATTTTGGCCCTTATAAATTTGAAATTTTGGCATATCACACTCTCATATGTCTTCTTTTCAATTCCATAGGTCTGATAAAATTTTTTACGTGCCGAGTGAAAGTTATGGTAACTTTCCAAAACTTGTTGATTCTTGGACCTTTCTAGATAGTGAACTTTTTTGGCATGCCACATGTCCAATATTTAATATATGATTATGAAATTTTTACCTAAAATAATATTTTTTGTATCCTTTCCAACATAATTAGTGGCACTCAATTTTTAATTTCCAAGATTCATATATGTCACTTCTACCAAGAACACATGTTTTGAGGCTATTTTAGGACTAGTCAAATACCCCTAATTACCATAGTCCATATCTCAGAAATTAAAATGATCCAAAACCTAATTTTTTTATCACAAGTAACTTGCTATGTCTCCTCAGGATCTTGAAAATTTCACTGTTTGAAACTTCGCGGAAACAAAATTTATAGCGAAAATTCCAAGATGACTTGTTTGAAGCAGCAAAAGCCTAGGATTGATGTTTTGATACCAAATGTTATGATCCAAATCCTTAAAACGTCATAATAAAAAAAAATTACACACCATGTACACCAACATGAGCATGGAGCACAAATCCAAGATAGATAAGAGAGACGAGTTACACTATAATTCCTTAAAGAATAGGAGAACCTCCTCCAAATATCCAATACATTAATACATCACAATTCACATGTCCCTCAATAATGAATACATGAACTCTATATATACATATTCATATATTACACACATGGATATTTGATCCATGTGGATATTGGTGGTCACCCACCTTTTCCAATTGGCTCAAAACTATTTTCTGGCAATTTTGGCAATTTACTATTTTTAGCAGTTTTTACTTCCGGGGCCATTTTGAGGGCCTAAATGAAGGTTTTTCAGGATTGAGCTTCTGAATGATATCCAAAGGATTTATTGATCCCCTAAAATGAATCTCCTCAATTATACCTTTCCAACGGGCTATTAGACGCCTAAAACGAAGATCGTATGCAAAAGTTACAACCCCAGAAAGTTGGTGTACTAACTTACCCAGATGGGGCCCACATGAATTTTAGCGCTTCATCTCCTAGGGTTAGGTTTTTGGATGTCTATGGTTTTTGGCATTCCTGTTTATTGTAGAAAGGCCTTCAGAGCCTCATTTTAATCATCTTCTTGTGAATGAGCACAACCGTCACATCTCTTCTCAGAGATAAGCCGCCACCATTCCAACAAGCTTGTTTCCATTGCATTTTACAGTTTCAACTTATTTCCTTGTTGAATAGAAAACCAGTTTTACTATATCTCCATTCTGCTCATAAAATCAAGATCAGTGGTATCAGAGCGGTCTTCTCCTTGTCGTCTTAATGCATGTCCCCAACGAGGTTGAAGTACAAAGAGTTGGGTCTCGAGCTTGTTTCTCTTGAGGAAAAAAGCTCTCGTACGCCCAAGCGACCTCTCATGGCAGGAGAAAAGAAATATGACAGGATTGGATATCCTTTCAAACTGTTGATTGAGGAAGCCCTCACGCAACAAAGGAATGAGATGATGGATATTTTTGCGCAAATCCTTCGGCGTCTACCAACAGGCGACACATCTTCTTCAAACAGAGGCGCTTCCCCCTTCAAGGTACAAATAAACTTCGATATTTGTATATTTGAAGGTTAGATAGACACAAATGCTGTAGACAAGTGGTTGAATCTACTAGAAGGGTATTTTTCTATCCATAACTTTTCGAATAGAGAAAATATTACTTTTACGCTTCTCAAAGTCGTTCCCCATGTCAAAGATTGGTGGGAAACTTTTTGTGAGAAAAAGGAAACAAAGGAACCGTCATTATTTATAGTCACGACCACCTGGAAATCCTTCAGGGATGCTATTAAGGAACAATACTACCCAGTCAGAAGTTATGACGACTTGTTTACCAAATGGACCACACTGCAACAAGAAAGAGACCAAGCAGTGCCAGATTTCACAAATATCTTCAATACCTTGTGCACCAAGCTGGGTATCAAAGATTCAGAGCGACATCTGGTGCTCAAGTATCACAGTTCTCTACATAGATACATCTAGACCAAAATGGAATTTCTGGAAATATCATCCTTGGGCGCAGCCTACCGATATGCCGTCAAAATCGAGCAGAAGCTCAAAAAAAAGACGCGACAATTTGGGCCTGGGAACCCATCACAACAAAATCTAGGAAAGGGTGGCCCCAACCCATAGAACAAAGGACAGAGCAAATATGGACAGTATCAGGACAACCAATCCAAGCCGCAAGCAAAGAAGGACACCAAAAAGACAAAGAAAGATTCCAGGAAGTGGTGCGACTTCCATAAGAGCCCTTGACATAACACTACTGACTGCCACTCAAACCAGTCACTGGTGGCCAAAGTGAAAGCCTATGAATCAGATGCGGGTTCTGACTCTGAGCCAGAATCAGAAAGGGGAAGACAGATCATTGACGCAGAACCTAGTGCCATCGTTGCTGCCACCAAGCTCCAGCCTGGTGAACCAGATGAGCCAGAAGAAGGAGAACGCCTCTTCCATTCACAAATGTGGGTAAAAGGCACCCCACTGCACTTCATCATTGATAACGGTAGCCAGAAGAACCTCATCTTAGCAGAGGTCATTAAGCGGTTGGCCCTGTCGACAATGCCACACCCACAACCCTACACCATTGGATGGCTCCACCAAGGAAGAGATCTCCGCATCAACCAATAGTGTCGACTGTCGTACGACATCAAGCCCTTCAAAGACGAGGTATTGTGTGATGTTTCTCCTCTCGAAGTTTGTGATGTTATTTTGGGCCAAACTTATTTATGGAAATGTCATGCTGTATATGAGTCTAGGCCTCGTAGTGTTATTATTACTTTGAACAAGAAATTGTACCGAATACCCAAGGCAGTCCCACCTAGTGCTATTTCCTTGATCTCTGCTAAGCAATGCAGGAAGGTCATCTCTTAGACGGGTAAGTTTGTCTTCTTCGTGATTCACTCTCACAATAAGCAAAAGATCACAACCACATCCAGGGTCTTTACGGCCGACCTTTCCACACAGAAGAAGTAAGTAGATAAGGTCGTGGAAGAATACTTAGATATCTTCTCCTCACCTACCGGGGTACCTCTGCACTGCCAGGTCAAGCACCCCATCAATATGACCCCCGACGCACCGCCGCCCAATGGGCTAGTCTATTGTCACTCTCTGTTAGAGAATGAGGAGATCAAACTACAGATCCAAGAACTGCTCCACAAGGGGCACATCCATCCCAACTCATCACCTTGTGGGATCCCAATCATGCTGGTACAGAAGAAAGATGGAACCTGGAGACTCTGCATTGATTACTGGGCTCTGAATAAAATCACAGTCAGAAACTGGTACCTGGTTCCCCGAATCGACAACCTCCTTGATCAACTCACGGGGGCCAAATAATTCTGTAAGATTGATCTGAAGTCTGGCTACCAACAGGTCCCGATATAACAGATAGATGCATGGAAAACTGCCTTCAAGTCAAAGGAAGGCCTTTTTGAATGGTTGGTCATGCCCTTTGGTTTGAAAAATGCTCCAACCACTTTCATGAGGATGATGGAAGATATCCTGCGACCATTCACCAATACTTTTGTAGTGGTTTATCTGGATGACATTCTCATTTACAACAAGACTTGGGCTGAACACTTGCAACATATTTAGCAGGTTCTGCACACCCTGCGGTAGCACAAGCTATATGCCAACTTGGAAAAATGCTCCTTTGGCATGGACAGGGTCCATTACCTAGGCTACATCATTGATCAACATGGCGTACATGTGGATCCACCCAATATCCAAGTCATCCGTGACTGACCAGCCCCAACCACGCTCACTGATCTTTGAAGCTTCTTGGCCTTGCCAATTTCTACCAAAGGTTCATGTTTGGTTTCTCCCATATTGCATGGGCCCTCAGCCAAATAACCAGGGGTGGTGGTAAGGCAAAATTTGTGTGGGGCCGGTCCCAACAACAAGCGTTCGATGATTTGAAGCAACACTTGTACTCATCCCCAGTAATTTCACTACCAGACCTGCAACAACCCTTTGAGATCGAGACAGATGCTTCAGACTATGCGGTGGGCACAGTTCTCACTCATAATGACCACCCCATGGCCTATCATAGTGAGACACTCTTGGATGCTGTCCATAAGTACCCTACTTACGACAAATAAATGCACTCCATTGTGCAATCTTGCCGCTAGTGGAGACATTACATTCTTGGGAAGGATAAAATCATCCACACTGATCATAAGCCATTGCAGTTCATGAAGACACAAGGAAAATTGCAGAATGATCGCCATCAAAAGTTGTCCACATACTTGCAACAATTCCACCTCAACATCAAGTATAAAACAAGAAGCACCAATCGCGTCGCTGATTGCATTAGCAGACCACCAGTCGCGACACTCACCATGGTGCTAGACTCCTGTGGCCATGAGACCTCTGGATGACCCCAACTCTATGAGATAGACCCAGACTTCGCCACCACCTACCAAATGTTGGGTGCAAATGCAATTGTCGATAATTTTCATCTTTGGGATGGGTTTTTGTGTCTTCTGGGCCATATCTGTGTTCCATCAAGCGAGTGAGCGAAGCTGATCTGGGAAGCCCACTATAGTTGGGTGGTAGGACACTTCGACGTTAAAAAGATAGTGGTGATGCTGCAAAAACATTTCTACTGGCCGAAACTTCGACAGGAGGTTAGCAAGTATATCAAGTCTTGCACTACCTACGCTATTGCCAAATCGACCACTAAGAAATAGGGCCTGTACACCCCTCTTCCTACTCCTGACAAGCCATGAGAATCTATATCAATGGAATACATGTTGGGCCTCCCATCCACCAAGCAGAGAAATGAATGTGTTTTTGTGGTTGTTGATAGCTTTTCTAAGATGACGTTTCTGGTTGCCTGCAAGAAGAACATCATAGCAGAGGCCACTGCCAAGATCTTTTTTGAACAAGTCTAGGTACATTTTGGAATCCCACAAACCATTGTTTCAGATAGGGACAATCAATTTCTCAACACATTCTGGTCGACTCTCTGGTCACTACTGGACACCAAGCTCACCAAATTCACGGCCTTCCACCCCCAGATAGATGGCCAAATCAAGGTCGTAAATCAAATGATTGTGCATATCCTTCACATGTATAATTCAAAGCACCCTCGCACATGGGATGAGAGCCTTCCCTATTTCCAACATAGCTACAACTGAGCCATGCATATCTCAACCGACCATAACCCCTTTCAGGTGGGGTTGGGATTCCAACCATTGGGTCCCATAGATGTTGCACTTCCCCTTGCGGTCACCTCGACTGAATCCTTTCCTGCTCCAACTAAAGATGATAAAGCCACCCGTTTCATTGAACAGTGGATCCAACACATCCACCAATAGGTTCAGGATATCCTACAGAAGTCCAATGACAAGTACAAGTAGTGCCATGATCGACATTGGGTGCCACATAAGTTTCAGGTGGGCGAAAAAGTTTGGTTTCACTTGCAGAAAGAATGCCTTACAGAACCCCATTGGAAGCTTCACACACTCTGTTATGGGTTGTACACCATCACCAAGTCCATGGGGGATAATTATTTTGAGCTCAACATTCCTCCTTTCCTTGGCCTGCACCCAGTGTTCAATGTGGATCTCCTTCGCCCTTATTTCCCACCATTATTGGACACCTCCGACGTAGCAGAAGAACTGACATCAATAGAGCTCAACCCCAACTGCATACAACATGCATCCAGTGATCAGATTTTGGACACACAGATCAAGGGCACTCGAAAACAAAGGATCTAGCTTTATCGAGTCGCCAAAGCAGGGCAGCTCCTGCACCAAGGCAAGTGGCTCACCCGGGGCCAAATTCAGCAGAAATTTCCTCATCTGATGGGGGAACTCAACGCAATGGAGACCATTGCTTCCTAAGGAGGGAGGATTTATCCAAGTGGATATCAGTGGCCACCCACCTTTTCCAGCTGGCTCAAAACTGTTTTATGACATTTTTGGCAATTTACTATTTTTAGCAGTTTTTACTTTCGGGGCCATTTTGAGGGCCTAAATGAAGGTTTTTCGGGATCAAGCTTCTCAATGATATCTAAAGGAATGGTTGAACCCCCAAAATGAATCTCCCCGATGATACCTTTCCAATGGGCTATCATACACCTAAAATGGATATAGTATGCAAAAGTTACGACCTCGGGAAGTTGATGTACTAACTTACCCACATGAGGCCCACATGACTTTTGGCGCTTCATTTCCTAGGGTTAGGTTTTTGGATGTCTAGGGTTTTTGGCATTACTTTTTATTGTAAAAAGGCCTTCAGAGCCTCATTGTAATCATCTTCTTGTGAATGAGCATAGCCGTCACATATCTTCTCAAAGATAAGCCGCCACCATTCCAGTAAGCTTGTTTCTGTTGCATTTTACAGTTTTAGCTTATTTCCTTATTGAATAGAAAACCAATTTTACTGTATGTCTATTATTTTGTGTTAAGCACCTGTTAATAATCTGTAGTCATTTCGTTCTTCTCATAAAATCCGTATCACTCTTTTATTATTAGTCCGACCTTGTTACATATAAATTTACACATTACATGTACATTTAAGCCCGTATAGGCCCCCCCTTGGGGTCATATCAATTTATATGGAATTCTTATGCCAATAATCAACACCTGAAAATGAATGAGTGTGCCAACCATAAACTCACAATACCCTTTTCTAAATGATCCAAAAACATGCTTCATAAAAAATCTATCCATCCACATTCAATTGCTTGAAGATTTTAAAGCATGTACAATTTAACAATCAGTTTTTCAAAATATTTAAAAAGTATAAAATGTCGACTAACTATTTAAACATTAAACTTGTCTTGCATCATTTTCATTAGGTTTTCCATGAAATTCCAAACCACCTCTCCCCATCCTACTTTTCATTTGATTTATGTTGTTGAATTTGTTTTTTAGCCTACCCTAGTTGTTGTTAGGTATTTACTTTGGTGAATTCCTCAAGTTACATGCATATTTGGGCAGGGTGTCATTTCTTTATTAGCCCTAATTTTGTTGGTGTTGATCCATTCTCTTGGACAACTATCACTTATGCATTTATATAAACTAAGGGCATGGAATTGAGACCTATGTGTATTATCCATGCATGATATCAAATTTTACTTCAAAATATGGCCCATGTCACTTCATGCAAGCATATATGCATTTATTTAATGTTTGTGGGTGTAAGAAAGGGTTTCCTTGGCTAAAAATTTCATCCTCATCATTTTGTCTTTGTTATGGTTGGGTGCTAATTTATGCATATAATTAATTTTCATTGAGTTCATGTGTTTTCTTCTTTTTTTGTCATATGCATATCAAATCAAATGGTAATAAATCTTTGTGGTTTCTATTGTAGGTGAATTTTGATGCAATGATGGATTATGAGATGATTAAACACTAGTACAAAGTGGAACTACATGATGTGTTCAACAAGATTTATTGAGCACACACTTATACTAAGAGGGGGGGGNGGGGTGAATCAGTATGAGATGATTTTTAACTTTTTCAAGCATGCATCAACCATAAGAGAACAATCACATTGTAGAACATGGAACATAATATTTACGTGGAAACCATTTCAGGAGAAAACCATAAAATTTCTCTTTATAATTCTTTGTAGGCACCAACCTACTGTTAAAAATATTTTTAGGCACCAATCTACTGGAGACACCTATCCCCACTGGTACAAATTCTGGTAGGAACCAGCCTACTCTTACATATTTTCGTAGACAACAATCCCCACCTCTAAGCACAAACTTAGCAAGAGACACCAATATCTTATAGATATTCTTAGACACCAATCTACCAGAGACATAATCCCCACCGCTAAGCACCAACTTATCAAGAGACATAAATCTCTTATAGATATTCATAGACACCAATATACTAGAGATATCAATCCCCACCGCTAAGCACCAACTTAGAAAGAGACACCAATCTCTTTGTGTGAGCTGCACCAGACTTCCCCGAGTCTACTTGCTACTTCTTCCTTCACCGGGTCTTCTTGTTGCTTCTTTCTTCATCAGGTCTACTCACTACTTCTACCTTTACTAGGTCCAACCAAAATTTGAATTTCCAAATGGTAACTTTCTCAAACCTTGTTATTTTGGGCCTCTTCCTATGAATGAACTTGTAGAGAATGCCACGTATCCAATTTTGAAAATATGATTATGAAATTTTTACCCGAGGTACTTCTATATGTATCCTCTATTCTTTGAAATTTTCATGGTCTAAAGAGTCCCAAAAAATAAGTTATCGTGAAAATGTCAAGCTAGCTTGTTTGGAACTAATTTTAGGAGCATTCAAAAACTTTAACTTCCATGGGGTATATCTTTGAAATTCTAGTGAATCAACATTTAAAATTTGTACCAAATTTACACCAATATCTCTCCTCTATATTTGCAAAGTTTCAAGGTTTGAAACATCCGAGAAAATAAGTTATGGAGAAAGTGCCAAGCTGACATGTTTGAAATTGTTTTTAGGAGAATTCAGGAACCCTAACTTCCATAGGGAGTATATATTGAAGTATAGAGAAACAACATCTTACATTTGTACCACATGTACACTAATATCTCTCCTCTGTCTTTGCAAAGTTTCAAGGTTTGAAACATCCTAGAAAATAAGTTATAGTGAAAGTGCCAAGTTGACCTATTTGAAACTGATTTCAGGAGCATTTAGGAACCCTAAATTCCATGGGGAATACCTATGAAAGTGTAGTGAACCAGCATCTGAAATTTGTACCAGATGTAAACCAAGATATCTCCTATGTTACTGCAAGGTTTCAAGGTCTAAAACATCCTAGAAAATAATTTATATAAAAAGTTCCAAGCTTACTTGTTTGAAACTGATTTCAAGATCATTTTGGAACCCTAACTTCCACAGGGCATATATATGAAAGTATAGCAAACCAACATCTAAATTTTTTACCATAGGTACACCAATATATCTCTACTGTCACTTAAAAATTTTAGGGTCTAAAACATCCTAGAAACAAAGTTATCATGACAATTCCAAGATGACTTGAAACTGATTTCACAATTCAATCTTTGCTAATCCATTTTTCACCCACACACTTTCTCTCAATGCTTTCTCTTTTTATAATTTTTTCATAACCATTCATGAAGGGAAATGTCCCTTAATTAAATAGTTGTTTCCAAATACCATGGGAAAATACCCCAAACCCATGGGTTTGCAACCACCATTTCACTTTTTACTTTTTCAC
>SNQJ01S0036591.1:251922-270142 GCA_010110895.2 Picea sitchensis
AAATCAAATTTCTTTGATACCACAATTGATACCAACTTTCCTTCTTTCTACTTTTGTCTGTGGTCTGCAAACAAAATTAAAATTAGCTTTGATACCACCTGATGCAGCCCCCCTACTCCCTCGTAGGGCTGCATGACCTCCCGATCTTGGATCTCTGATTCTTGAGTCTGATGACTCTATAAAACCTTAATGGTTTCCTTCTGTATCAAGACATAGGCCCTTTCAGCTTCTTGGTGCAGGTCCGATAGAACCCATGACCTCTCCTTTCACTTTGTTGCGAAATCTCAGAGTGTCGGGCATTAGCTCCTTTTGTTTGATAATCCCCTCTTGATGTGACCTTGGTGATGACCATTTACGTTTGGGCATGACTACAAGCGGTTTGGATTCAAACTACTTTTGGGCCCGATATTCTCCTACCGCCTCCACGTGTCCTCTAGACGAAACCATAGTTTGGATCTCTGTCCACCCTTGATATCTTAACCTCCTCGCAACTTCTGTCCCCGATATGTTTTGGGATCGTTGATCTTGCAATCTTGATGATAATGTCTGAATCGATGGTCAGATATGCTCCCTTCAACTCTACGAACCAGATCTGTCCCTCCTAGATCAATGACTGTGATCTCTTCACAGTTTCAGACTTTGGGACTTTGAAAGCTCAAGCCCAATTCCTTAAGTATGTCAATCCTCTGAAACTAGCGATCTGCGGACACCTGTCCAACTTGATCAACGGTCCTGCCTTCTCTTTGGGAATTTGACCTTCCAACTCAAATCAACGGTCCAAAATCCCTCTTCCCGATAGACGGTCGAGATCTACTCGGGGTTTCAGACTTCGGGATTTCTGAATCTCAAACTCCTTACTCTCGATGGATTTGATCCAAACTCTGTGATCCACTGACGCATGTCCTCCTGATCCAATGATTGAGGATTAATTCAGGACTTTGCTTGGGATGCACAGATCTATGCCACGTCTCACCTGGATCCGAACACTCTGAACCACTTCGGGTCTTCGGGTTTCAACAACTTGAGTTTCTTGAATGAAATTCCACAACAAATTCATCCGGAGCTCGCGATCTACTACCAAGTGTCCACTTATAGATCGCTGACTCTTAGCTTTTCGGCTTTTTGGGTTTTGGGTGATTCGACACTTTGAACTCTGCCTTCCCCTGGATATTTCGACCTGTCGACACATACCCTCTTGGATCAATGGTCCAAATTCGTTCTGGTCCTTTGACTCTCTGCACTTCGGGTGTTTCAAGTTTCAAACTTGCTTCCTCCTGGACTTCGAAGTATCTGACGGTTCAGATCCTCTCTGACGATCCAATGCTTTATCCTTGCCCCGAACAATTTGATGGCTCAGATCTGTTTCTGTGATCAGACGACTGAGGTTCTATTTCGAGGTTTTGACTCTTTGGACTTTGGAAACTTCAAAGTTCAACCCCAATAGGTTCTCCCTCCTCTGTGTTGTGAACTGCTAGGGCTCTTGCACCTTCCTCTGATCCAAAAAATGTCGACCCTCTTCACTATGATCCAATGATCACGATCGTTCTTCCTCCTGAGCTTCTGATATCTCCTCAACTTAGAAGATTTATCAGTTTTAAAGGTCTCAGACCTTTGTTCCTTCTACAAATCTGACTCTGGGATCTTGTCAACACTTGTGAAAGTTCTATCTCTTATGAGATTCTGTCCTTGAAAGGATTTTGATCTCCCACACACATCTTGTGTTCTCAGGATTTGAAATAACTCAATTTGAAGGATTTTCTTGAAAATAAAATGCTTCTCGCCCACATGGCATTCCTCTACTTGGTTCTTTGAATCTTGTTGGCTTCTTGATGCTGTGCACACCTTGCACCTGGTCTGAGTTTCCCTGGTTCTCTTTGATCTTCTCTGAGTCAATCCAAGACTTAGTCGACGCACTCCTTTTGTTCGATATGCACACCTTGCATACAAATATCATAAGAGAAAGAATTGAAACTCGTTCAGTTTCGTCACAAACTCATACATTCAATCTCTTGAACAATCATACATGAACGAACTGAAATAAATCATACATACATAATAACATTCATTCAATCACACATGAAATGAACACAGTCCAAGGATTTGGGACAATTTTTGTTTGTTCTATTCATTCATGAAAAACAAGTTACATAGTGTTTCTGCTACTCTACTTTGTTCTACTGATCTCTCTATTTTGTCTATCCATACTGATCTATTACAATGCAACAATGAACTATCTAAGGACCGCTCCACAAGCTCTCTCGTCCTGTCTGCAACCTGTCCTATCCAATCAAAGTTGTTACCTACTTTGTCCTATTACAATAACTAACAGTTATTGCCAGATAGAGTCGACACTCCATATCTTCAATTTATTACAGTCTGTAATACTTCACAAACAAGTTACAATTTAAAATTGTTGTTTACAAAATATCTCAACAACTGATTTAAATTTTGAATTTAATGTTTGATTTGAAACTCTGACATTTCTGAGATGTCATTCGCTTTCCTCCATGCGTGCGTTGTTGACTTTGAAGGCGATGCTCTTGCATCAATCTCCCAAGAATAGAGAGTATTATGTCCCTGTCTGCGACTCTCCCAAGAATAGAGACAATTATTCCCTAGCTCTCCCACTTTGACATCAATGGAAAAGAGATTCTCCCCCTAAACTTATGCTTATCCTTAAGCACTCACTCAAAAATACAATCGAATGTCATGACTATACAACCAATTATATGCAACGATACGAAGTTCCCAAACATCGGTTCAAATGAATCAACAACCATCCATTAATCCAACCACAATCTATCATGGTAGTCAACATGGGTCCATAATTATGTCTTTGACATATCTTATGCAAAGATCTAAAATCATGATTGCCATTTCTTTGATTTTTATGGTGAGGTTGATGATAAGGTATATATTTTTATGCTAGTTGATCATAGGAAGTAGGCTCAAGGTTAGGTTTACTTACAGGAGTAGAAAAACCTGGCATATCAACAACAATGTCATATGTATGCTCAAATTATGCAATGTGAGGAACATGCAACTCATCAATATGTTTGGCACAATCAATAGTAGGTTTCTCTTTTGGAAAACTAGTATGAACTCCACCTGTAACAAATAAAACTTCCCTGGTTGTAGCAAGGCCAAGTGTAGGAAGGGAGGAAACATAAACATCATGTCCAAGACCAGTCTTGATGAATGGAGACCTTTGAAAATTGATGATATCATCTAATGTTTCAATACTCTTTTCAAACTTCAAGTTGTTATTCAACTTAATAGTTGTTTTCTCCAATTCCTTTCTTAAGGAAACAATTTCATATTCTAGCTCTTCATATTTTTCTTCCTTTTTCTTTAGCAGGATTCTCACCACTTCTTCCATCCTTATTGCTTCTTCTAATTGAGCCTTTAGGTTCATGATGGTATTTTCTATTTCTTCAAGGCTTTCTGACATTTTTTCTTTTGAATCACGATCCTCTTCTTCATATTTTTGCAACCACTCCTTTTGTTTCAAATTATTTTTCCTAAGCTTCTTTATTAAGGAACACACAAGTTCTTCTTCAAGATCCACTTCCCCTTCTGAATCCATCATTTTTCCCCTTTGTATTCATTTTCCAAAGTATCAATTTCCATTTCCATGTGTGCTCCCAAGATCTACCTTCTAGTGGTTAGACTATTTTCGAAGGAACTTTCTTTGATACTAATTGTTGAACACAAACTTATACTGAGAGGGGGGGTGAATCAGTATAATTTTTTTTTTTACTTTTTCAAACATGCATAAAGCATAATAAAATAATCACATTGCAAAACATGAAACACAATATTTACGTAGAAACCCTTTACGGAGAAAACCACAAAAATTCTCTTTATAATTATTTGTAGGCACCAACCTACTATTAATAAAATTTGTAGGCACCAACCTACTAGAGACATTAATCCCGACTAGTACAAATCCTAGTAGGCACCAACCTTCCCTTCTAGATATTCCTAGACACCAATCCACACTGCTAAGTACCAACTTATCAAGAGACACCAATCTACTGAAGACACCAATCCCCACTTCTAAGAACCAACTTAGCAAGAGACACCAATCTCTTACATATCTTCATAGATGCCACTCTACTGGAGACACCAATCCCCACAACTAAGCACCAATTTAGCAAGAGACACCAATCTCTTTGTGTGAGTTGCACCAACCTTCATTGAGTTTGCTTGCCACTTTCACCTCCACTAGGTTTGTTTGATGCTTCTGCCTTCACTGAGTCTACTCACTTATTCTACCTTCACTAGGTCTACTCACTACTTCTTCCTTTACTGGGTCTGATCAAAATTTGAATTTCCAAATGGTAACTTTTTCAAACCTTGTTGTTTTGGGCCTCTTCCCAAGAATGAACTTGTACAACATGCTATTTATCCAATTTTGAAAATATAATTTTGAAATTTTTACCTGAGGTACTTCTATATGTCTCCTCTATTCTCTAAAATTTTCACATTCTGAAGAGTCCCAGAAAAGACATTATAGTGAAAACGCCAAGATACCCTATTTGGAACTGATTTCAGGAGCATTCAAGAACCCTAACTTCCACAGGGAATATCTCTGCAAGTATAGCTAACCAACATCCAAAATTTGTATCACATGTACACCAATATCTCTCCTCTATCTCGAAAAAGTTTCAAGGTATAAAACATCCCCAAAAATAAGTTATAGTGAAAGTGCCAAGATAACATGTTTGAAACTACATTCACGAACCCTAAATTCCATAGGGAATATCTTCGAAAGTATAGTGAAACAACATCTTAAATTTTTACCACATGTACATCAATATCTCCACTTTGTCTTTGTAAAGTTTTAAGGTCTGAAACAACCTAGAAAATAAGTTAGAGCGAAAGTTCCAAGATGACTTGTTTGAAACTGATTTCGGGAGCATTCAAAAACCCTAACTTCCACATGGAATATCTCTGAACGTTTAGTGAATTAACGTCTGAAATTTGTATTCTATGTACACCAAGATATCTCCTCTATCTCTGCAGAGTTTTGAGGTCTGAAACATCCTAGAAAATAATTTATCGTGAAAGTTCCAAGCTTACCCATTTGAAACTAATTTCGTGAGCATTCGGGAACCCTAACTTCCATAGGGCATATCTACGAAAGTATAGTGAACCAACATCTGAAATTAGTAACACATGTACACCAAGATCTTTCCTCTATTGCTTCCAAATTTCAGGGTCTGAAACATCCTAGAAACAAAGTTATCATGAAAATTCCAAGATGACGTGAAAGTGATTTCACAATTCAATCTTTGCTCATCCATTTTTCACCCACACACTTTCTCTCAATGCTTTCTCTTTTTATATTTTTTCATAACCCTTCATGAAATAATTAATTCTTAATATCATGGGAAAGTACCCCAAATACCATGGGAAAGTACCCCAAATACCATGGGAAAGTACCCCAAACCATTTCACTTTTTACTTTTTCACATGCACCCCTTTTTTAATCTACTTGTAGAACTATATATATATATATATATATATATATATATATATATATATATAATTCCAACAAGCTTGACATTGGTTCTCAACTTTCAAATTGTGAGTGATATGATTTTTTTGTGGGTTCTATAATGTTTTTGTTTATGGGTAGTGAATTCAAATTCCACTAGGAATAGAACAAATTTGTTTTTCATGCGACAAAGATTAATTCAAGTAGCATATAGATAAAATTTTATTGTGGAAAAGACAAGGGATGCAACTAAGGTTACATAGGCTTTTATATAGATAAAATATTATCATGCACATGATGTCCAAAATGATGGAAATAAGGTTTAATAGGCCCATGTTGTTGGCTGGAAGTTATATACATATTAATATTGGCAAACCAAATAGTTTTTAAGTCATATTATTGCCATTATTCTTTTTTTGTAATTCCACCATCACGAGACATTTATGTTTTCCTAAATGAGTAAGAATTGTAAGTCCTTGACTAGGAATTGTATAACATTTAGATTATGTAAATTTTGTTAAGATTTAGAAGTATTGTCTAGTTTAAAATATGTGCTCATTGAATAAATGTACTTAAATTATTCCTTGTTTACATAAAAAGCTATAGTTGGTTGGAATTCCCTTGAAGAATGAGGTAATACATGTTAATTGTTTGTTGAAGTACTCTCTGGTCAGAATATTGTTTGTAATATTTTTTTAGAGAGTTTGTTTTATTGTTTGTTATAACAAACCCTATTTTCCAAAGTGCTTTCAATATGCTATAGATCCCTATATTTAGTGGTTATGGAACATTGTTTTCCAAAATAACATTTTCATTGGTTATAGATCTTATTTCAAGTGGTTGTAGAACATTGTATCAACAAAGGTATAACCATTGATCTTTCATATTGACATAAGATTCTAAATGCAATGATTTTGGAAAATTGAAGCAATAAGAAGATTGAAAAAATTGATTAAGAAAATAATTAGAAAATGTAAAGCACCATAGTACCATAAGGCATTTACGTTTTCCTAAATGAGTAAGAATTGTAAGTTCTTGAATAAGAACTATATAACATTTAGATTATGGAACTTTTTTAAGATTTAGAAGTACTCCCTAGTCCAAAACATGTGATCATTGAATAAATGTACTTAAACTCTTTCCATGTTCACTGAAAATGTTACAGGTGCCCGTAATTCCCTTGATGGACGAGGTAATACATGTCAATTGTTTGTTGAAGTACTCCTTGCTTTGAATACTTTTTTAATATTGTTTTTATAGTAATTGTTATATTGATTGTTATAATATACCATATCTTCCGAAATATAACTTTTAGTGGTTATAGATCTCGTTTTCAGGGGTTGTGGAACATTATATCGATGAAAGTGCAATCAATGATATTTTCATTTTGACATAATATTCTAAATGCAAAGATTTTGGACAACTAAACCATCAAGAAAATTGGAAAACTCAATTAAATAAACAATTAGTATAAGTAAAGCACCATTGTATCATGAGACTTTTATGTTTTCCTAAATGAGTTAGAATTAAAAGTTGTTGACTAATGACTATATAACATTTAGATTATGAAACTTTTGTTAAGATTTAGAAGTACTCCCTAATCTAAAATGTGTTCTCATTGAATAAATGTACTTAAATTCTATCATTGTTTACTTAAAATGTTAAAGGTGATTAGAATTCCCTTGATGAATGAGGTATTACGTGCCAATTGTTTGTTGAAGTATTCCCTACTCTGAATATTATTTTTTATTGTTTGTTATATTTTTATAGTGTTTGTTATAATAACCCTATTTCCAAAGTGTTTTCAACATGCCATAGATCCTTGTTTTCAGTAGCTACAAAACCTTGTTTTCTGAAATAATATTTTCAATAGTTTCAAATCCTATTTTCAATGGCCATAGAACAATGTATCAATAAGGGTATCGTCATTGATATTTTCATAATGACATAAGCTTCCAAATGCAAATATTTTTGAAAATTGAACCATAATTTTTTTTGAAAACTTGATTAAAGAAACCATGAGGATAAGTAAAACACCATTGTATCATGAGACATTTATGTTTCCCTAAATGAGTAAGAATTGTAAGTTATTTACTAGGAACTTTAAATAATTTAGATATGAAACTTTTGTTAATATTTAAAATTAATCCCTTGTCTAAGATGCGTTCTCATTGAATAAATGTAGTTAAATTATTTTATTTTTTATATAAAAGGTTACAGCTGTTTCAAATTCTCTTGATGAATGAGGTAATACATGTTGATTGTTTTTTGATTGATATTAGATAAATTTCTCTTTATTAATGAAATTAGGCATATATTTTTTCCTTCACATTAATATTGTTGTTCAAATAACCCTCCTTTCATCAAAATTGCTAGTTGTAGATATTAGAGATTAGGGTTTTTAGGGGATATCGGACTTCTTATATATTCTTTAATTAGTATTAGTTGGATAAATTCCGTTTTTAAGAAAATAGGATTTACCCAATCTTTCATATACTACATTGCACAATTCAAAGGAGACTACGACCCTACTCTGAATATTTTTATACGTCCAAAAAAGAGTAGCATCATATTTTTTTTTTTTATGTTTGTTTGACCTCTCAAACGTCAAACATACCTTGAAGGTTCAACATTTTTGTTGAATAGATGTCGGATTTGACATATAAAGATTCTTCAATGCTTTCCAAAACATGGAATTCCATGTTGCATGGACACATGGAAGGTCAATTTTATGTCAAACTAGTATCAGCTAACTGACAAATAATGGACATGAAATAAAAATATTCTAATGTTCTTATTGTTGGTCATTCAATTTGAAGTGGATGTTCCAAACATCAATTGGATGTTTAGTTAGTGTTGGTTAACTAATGAATAATGGACATGACAATACAAACTTTTATTATGGTTAGTGTCGGGGTTGAAACATGTAACCAAGGTTACAAACATTAAATACACGACACGACAAGCTTGAAATCAATTCAACATTTAGGTTACTCATGTTTGAAATTTGTTTGATATTTTAATTTGCATCAAATTCGACCCCAAATATAGCAGTGTTTGACATATGACACCATCCTTTGTTCACATTTGTATAGGTGTATTTATCCCCATCTATGTTGGCATATGCACATCATTTTCAAAATAAAGATTTCGATGCTGGACATGTTGCACTTGACTATGGAGTGGAACTCAACCTTGACCAATCTAGTCATGCTAGCCACTATGATCAAAACATAATAGAGTAAAAGTTAGGTTATGTCTGAAATACAAGTGCTCATGCAAGTGGACTTTTCATCTTTCCAATGTGTTATTTTTAGGTGCAATGGTGGGATACCTTCAATCAAAGTAAAGGAAAAGTGTGATAATGGGATAACAAGTTTTAACTTTGGAGCCTTATGTTTTACAAAAACACTGCAACCAAGTGTTTTTTACTTGGATGTGCTTGATAACGATTGGTGGTTCTTACTAAAACACGATCTGAGATCAAAACAATTTTTTTAGAGCAATAATGTTATCATGCCAAGTGACGAACATAATCAAGGTGATGACGACAAAGAGTGACATGTACATGTTTTATTTAAACATTTATATTGTTGATGTCTTAATTTATTATGGATTTCTATAATTGGCTAACTATGTATGTATTTTTAATTATTACGCTTTAGTTAATTTTTGTAGATATGTAATGACAGTTATATAGAGAACCAGTTGGCCCAAATGATGGTAGAGAATAAAGTATAAGTAGTGATGATTTCACAAACATATTTAATGAGAATATTTATGCATTATTAGTTCTTATCAAGTTCTAATAATTCCATAAAGTTAAATACAATACCGAAATCAAATTTTCTTCATTTAATGTTATTGGATATGAAAAAAATTAACAACCATTTGCAACCATCATATTGAAAAAAAAATTAAATTGTTTTGTAACTTCAATCTCTTTAGTTTTTTATGAATCGTTTTTAATTATATAAGATATGCATGTTGTCTCTTTTTCGTAAGATTAATATTAACAACTATTATCGTCAATATTATCACTTTAGTTAAAGGTATTTTTTTTTATCTCTTTCTATATTTAATATAAAAATTTACAATTGTTTTGATTTAATAGAAGATTTAGTCAAACAAATTCATGATTTAATAAATTAATCCAATATGGTTTAGAATTGGTTTCATGGTTTAATATGCAATATGTTATCACTATAGTCTATTTTTCAAGGAAATAAATCATAGAATTGGTTTCATGGTTTAATATGCAATATGTTATCACTATAGTCTATTTTTCAAGGAAATAAATCATTATCACTATTTGTAAGATTAATATTAACAACTATGATCTTCTAAGTCATTTTAATTAAGGTATTTTTTAATTCTTTTTTTTATATTTAAAATAATAATTTATAATAATTTTCTTGAATTAAAACTAATGTTTCATCAAACAAAATAATTTAATACTTTAATCAAATCTAATCTAGAATTATTGTCATGATTTAATGTGCAAGTTGTTATCACTAATTATAATATTAATATTAACAACTATTGTCGTGCGGGTCACTTTAGTTGAAGGCTTTTTTAATCTATTTTTATATTTAATATAAAAAATTAGAATTGTTTTCGTGATATAATTTGCAATATGTCATCACTATTTGTAAGATTAATATTAACAACTATTATCATCAAGTTCACTTTAGTTAAAGGTATTTTTCTTCTCTTTTTATATTCAATATAATAATTTAGAATTATTTTCATGAGTTAAGGCTAGAAGATTTTATCAAACAAATTGATTTAATAAATTAATCAAATCTAGTTTAGAATTGTTTTCATGATTTAATATGTAAGTTGTTATCACTATTCGAAAGGTTAATATTTACAAGTATTATCATCTAGGTCACTTTAGTTAAAGGTGTTTTAAGCTCTTTTTTATATTTAACATGAAAATTTAGAATTGTTTTCTTGATATAATAGAAGATTTAATCAAATAAATAAATTTAAAAGAATATTCAAATTTAATTTAGAATCATTTTTGTGATTTAATGTGCAAAATATCATCCTGTATTAATTTGGGGGGTCGTTAATTTTGTTAGATTTAACTACCATGATTTTCATTTTATCAATATTAATAATAACTTCAATAAAAATATTTAACAATAAATTTAAAAAATTAACTAAATTTTGCAATCATTGATTCAATCATTTAATTAATCAAATTTATAAACATGTTTAATAAAAAATATCCTATATTCCTAGAAAACAAAGTATTCACCTTAAAAAAGAGTTAAACATTATGTGACATCTCAAATATAATTAAAAAACAAATAAATCATTAATAATGCTAATAATTAACATACACTTTTTTATAATTAAAACAATATTAGCATCAATAAGATATGAAAATCCATAATATACATCAATGATAATATCAAAATCAAAATATATGTGACAAATATACATCTCTAGTAAAATATGATAGAGCGACAATGATTAGTCACTCTTAACTTCAAGTTTCTTCCCCAACTCTAGCTACATCAATTAAATTCACACAAAACACATTGGAAAGAAAACAAATCTATTGTTGAAGAATATGCACTCATTCATGCAGACACACACCACCAAACTGTATTCCATTATCTTGAATTTATAGGTTACATATCTTGATCAAGACATAAATTAGATCAAATTACAATCATCCAAACTAGGAGCAGATCTCCAAGATCCAACAAAATCTAAAAATAACAATAACCAATTCTATGTAAGGAAAAAAATCCCAACATATGATAAATAAAAATAACCAGAACATTCTAGCACTATTCTCACAAATTCTAACACTCCCTCTTGAGGATAGTGCTAGGTACAAGAAATCCAAGCCTAGATCTGCAATCTTCAAACTTTGGTTTAGGAAGAGCCTTGGTGAAAATATCAGCTATATTGTCTTCTATAGAAAAATATTCCATGTATATCTCCTTGTGGATGAGGTATCTAATAAAATGGTATATGGTCTCAATGTGCTTTGACTTGTCATGAAACACTGGATTGTTACTTAACTTTATGCAAGAATGATTATCACAAAAGATAAGTGTAGGACTCTTTTCCATCACTCCAAGCTCAAGAAATAATTTATTAAGCAATACTACTTCACAACTTCCAGTATAGTAGAAATATACTCAGCCTCTGTAGATGACAAAGCAACATACGCTAATTTCTTACTACTCCAAGAAACCATTCCAGAACCCAAGGAGAAACACTAACTTGTAGTGGACTTTCTAGAATTCACATCTCTGACCCAATCTGCATCAGTATACCCATGGAGATAAACATATTTGTTTCTTTCATACCCAATGCCATAAGAAATGGTCCCACTCATATAACGAAGGACCCTTTTGCCTATCTGTCAATGGACCTTCTTTGGATTCATCATCAACTGACTTAGTACATTCACATTATATGATAAATCAGGATGAGTATTACACAATTAAAGAAGACTACTAACCAATTGGCGATACAATGTACCATCTAATTCTTCACTCGGATCGTCAACTCATACTTTGGTACAAGGATCCATGGGTGTGGAGATGGGTTTATAATTCTCCATTCTGAATCATTTAAAGACCTCCATAGAATATTTACCTTGACTCAGAACAAGTTGATTCTTATCATGCCATACTTCTAAACCAAGGAAATAATGAAGGGGACCCAAATCCTTCATCTCAAGTTCCTTAGACAATTCATTTTTCAACCAAAGAATTAAACCGTTATCATTTCCAGTTAGAATAAGATCATCTACATACAAAACAACAATAAAAATGCTATCACCATCACACATAAAGTATATATTAACATCAACAAATGATTTATTTACTCCTTTTTTCTTGAAATCACTCAGCAATATGAGTGTACCATGCAAGAGGAGCTTGTTTAAGACAATACAAGGCCTTCTTCAATTTTCACACAAGATCCTTTTTATGAAGAAATTCAAATACCTATTGTTGTTGTATGTAGACCTCTTCCTGCAAGACATCATTTTAGAAAGTTATCTTCACATCCATCTAGTGAATATTCCAATTATTACTGGCAACTAAGGAAATAACACACCTTATTTTAGTATACTAGGAAATGAGAGAAAAGGTATCATTATAGTCAATATAAAGTTATCATCATAGTAAATATCAAGATTTTTACTAAATCCTTTTGCCGCAAATATTGCCTTATACTTCTTGATGGAACCATCAATTTTATGTTTCCATTTGAAGATCCATCTACTTCCAATGACTTTCTTTCCTTCAAGAAGTGGAACTAAGTGCCATACATCATTTTTCATGATGTTTTCATATTCTTCCTACATAGCTTCAATCTGCTGTCTAGAATTTAAAGCCTCATCAAATGTACTAGGCTCATAATAAATCAAGTTACTCATCAATGCAACAAGATTAGCTTCATACCTTCTATTTGGAACTCTGGGTCGTGAAGATCTCCTGGGAGAAGATGATTTTGGCTTGTCTTCATATTTCAAGCCTTCTTCTAGTCTCTTTATCCACATAGGAGTATCCCTTGTTGGTACTTATTGTTCCTCATGATCTCCAGTCATGTCATCTGATTGTTCTTCTTTTATGAAATTTATTATGACACTTTTACTTCCCTTATCATCTGCTTTATCACTGTCTTTTGAAACGTTTGCCTACACTTCCAAACCAAGAGTGTTAGATGTCATTTTGTAACCAAATTCATCAAAAATAACATCCCCACAAAGTATGGTTATCCTTTCAATAGGAATAAAAATACTATATCCCTTATTCTCATCACCATACCCAAAAAATACACATCTTTTGCTGGTAGGTTCAAGTTTTGTTCGCATATCAAAATATATATAAGAATATGATGGAGAACCAAACACTCTGAAATAATCCACATAAGGCTTTACTCATGAAAATACCTACTCAGGTGTAACTTCCCACAATGACTTATAAGGACACCTATTCAATGTGTGCACAACATTAAGACATGCTTCTGCCCAAAGAAACTGTGGCATACCAAACTGCTCCAACATGCACTGCGTAGTTTCAACGATGCTCATGTTTTTCCTTTCTGCGAGTCCATTATGTTGAGGAGTATATGGAATAAAATACTCCCTCTTGATCCCATACCTCTTACAAAAACAAATAAACTCATGAGACTTGTACTCTCCACCATTGCCACTCCTTAATATCTTGACGCTACAACCTATTTGATTTTCTACAAAGATTTAAATTAAAATTTATTAAACACCTCACTTTTATGTTTCATGAAATAAATCCAACACTTTATAGTAGCATCATCAATAAAGGTAACAAAGTACAAGTAGCCATAAATATAAGGAGTACTCATCGGTCCACACACATAAAAGTGAATAAGGTATAATGGTTTCCTCACAATTTTCTCATCATTTGTGAAGACAAGATCTCTGTGATGTTTTTCCATGGAACAAGCATCACATACACCTCCTCTAGTAATATTAAATTATGGGATACCTCTTACCATATTCTAAAATTTCTTGATAATGTCTAGGTTTATATGACCAAACCTCCTATGCCACAGCTCTACTAGTGATCCATTGTCATGCAAAAACGCTTTATGTTCAACAATACCTACAATTAATATGTATAGACCACCATATCTAACTCCATTGCAAATCACCTTATTATCTTTAATATTAATGACGGTACAACTGCTTTTTCCAAACTTAACATCCATATCTTGGTCAGTAACAACACTTACTGAAAACAAATTCTTTTTATGACCATGAATGAACAAAACATTCTTAATCAGTGCAATACCTCTGCTTTCCATTCAAATAGGAGTTGTGCCTATTCCTTTTACTTAATGGGATCAGTCATCACCCAAGAATACTGATTCTCCTTATCTGTCTTGAAGAGTTGCAAAAAGATCCTTAGGAGGTGTCATATTCCTACTTGCACTATAGTCAATATACCATACATCTTTGTGATAATCATTATCAGAAAGAGAAAATATTAAGGAGAAATTTTCAAACTATTTTAATAACTCATCAACTCCATCAACAGAATTACCATCAACAGAGTTATCTTGATGAGACTTGGACTGATCGTTACCATGATGTTAATCATGTCTCTTTTCATCCTCAAACTTCCTTTTAAGATAGTCTCTTGCAAAGTGACACTTTCAATTACAGTTGAAGCAATTAACCTTTGAAAGGTTTCTTCTGGATGAAGAAGACTCTCCCCCGTTGAATGGATGCCGAGGGGTATTTCCTCCTTTTTTTTCTGCCACTTCTTTCCATACTTCTTTGTTTTCGACCACAAAGCAACACCTTTTGAATATTTATGATTCTTCACTTTCTTACGCATCTCCTTGGATAGGAAAATGTCATACAACTTCTCAAATGAGGGCATTGTTTCTCTACCTGCAACATTTCTTACAAAAATTCCATAATCATTAGAGAAACCATTTAAAGCGATAACTACCATTTCTTCATTTGATATTGTATCGTCTGCATCATGTAGTTGACCCTAAATCTCTTTGATCCCGTCAATATAATAATATATGCTCTCTCCTTCGACTATCTTGCATGTGTTCAACTTGCTTCTGAGGAACATTCTCAACGACATGCTCGAACACTCAAATAGGGATTTCAACTTGTCCCATAATTCTTTTGTCATCTTGTAGTCACTTACATGCACGGCCAAAGATGATCTCAAATTAATTGAGATAATCATTCGAGCCTTTATGTCCCTCTTACTCCACCTGGCTTGATCATTGGGATCTGTTGATTTTAGTTCCTTCCCATCAACTATGGAGAAGACATCACGTTTATTCAGGATGAGCTCCATAAAGTACTTCCAAAAGAATAATTAGAGGCACCTTCCAATTTTTCAGAATCACTTAGTTTAAATTTGTCCATATCAGAAAATGGAAGACAACAACTAGAAAAACTTGTGATTTGATCACATATTAAACTAGGTCTACAATTAAATACCCACGAAACTAGAAGGAAAATCAATTAATGGCTTACTCTTCACACTTGTTGCCCCCTAGAAGACACACTGGATTTTATATCTTGGTAGTTCGTCTCTTTCTATCTTGTTGACAACTCCTTTAATCATAGAGGTAATGCATCCTTCTTCCTCTAGTGATCGACTGTAGGTGGCTCCTCTTAGCAATGATTATGTCTCTCTCCAATTGAATATTTCTCCCTAACACACATGTGGCTTGATCAAATCTCTCTACCGAGAGCATCTCCTACAACATGCCATCTCCTACTCCTTTTTTTTCTTCATCACACACGAAAGTGGGTAACTCTTTCCAGTGCGCAACTACTCTAGCGCACAACATGTTGGTTTCTCCTTAGCTTCTCATCTCACTGCAGTGCTTCTCACCTTAACGGTATTTTAATCTTTCAATCGATGTTCACGTTATCCAATTGGATCTACTCCCAAATGATGGCAGTGTTACACAATGACATACCCATGTTTTTCACGTGGGGTTCACCAAATTTAACTAGAGACGCGGGCTGTATTATGCCTTATATGCACCGCAGGTTTTGTCTTCACAATGGTCACTTCCTTCTCCTGACTATCATGCCTAACATAGAACTCATACAACAACATATTCACAAGTCCCTACACTCTGATACCATGATAGAGCGACAATAATCAATCACTCTTAACTTCGAGTCTCTTCCCCAACTCTATCTACAACAATTAAATTCACACAAAACACAGTAGAAAGAAAATGAATCTAACGCTGAAGAAGAGACACTCATTCATGCATAGGCACACCACCAAATTGCATTCTTTTAGCTTGAATTTATAGGTTACACATATCTATCAAGATATAAATTAGATCAAATTACAATCATCCAAACCAATATAGGATCTCCAATATATAAAAAACTCTAAAAATATCAATAACCAATTCTACGTAAGGAAAACAATCCCAACCATATGCTAAATAAGAAAACACTAGAATATTCTAGCATTATTCTCACAAATTCTAACAAAATACACATGTAAAATATAGATATCAAATAATATACATCATAGCAATCAATATGCATGTCAACTACTACTATTTTCGCTACTAGACTTAGAGGCATTAGTACCTTCAATAGATAAGAAATAATCTACAATGAGATATGCATCTCCTACAACCTATATATCACCTGATAAGAGCATAGGAATACATATTACCTAATAAGAGCATAGAGGATATGTGATTCATTAGACTGTGTAGTAGGTGGAGTATTGGGTGGATTAGTGTATGGTGTAGTAGATGGATCAATGGATGGTGCAGTGGGTGGTGCAATTGATGACATAGTTGGAGTAGTAATTGGAGCAATAGGTGGTGGAATAAGTGGTGGAACTAGTGAATCATGTAGAGGAGGAGGAGGGGGACTATACAGTTGACAAGATGGAGTAGGAGAAACTAGAGATGGAGGAGGACCTAGAGGTGGAGGATCATGAAAATCTATAGGTGGTGGATGAAGAGGAGGTGGAGAAGGAGAATTCTTAGACATCTTTTCATTTGAACATGAATCTGATGAAGAGGATGAACAAGCATGTATCATATATTATCACCCCCCATCCTCATCCTCTTCCCTCAAATGGGGATATCGACAATATGATGCATCAATAACATCATATCATAGGGAAGGCTTGGGGTCCTCCAAGATCACACATTGTTATACTAGCTCCACTCCATAGCCAGATAATAGTGTACATAACTATTTTTTTTTATCTTTGTAGTGAAATATTTTATCTTGCCTCTATGGCATGTAGGGCTAAGCACATGAGCTAACTATTCGACCTCATCCATCTCTACATCAGGTTGAGAATATGCCTCACCAATATATGAGCCAATATCTACAAATTAATTGACAATAATAATTATAAAATTTAAACAAAATCTTATAATCAATTACAAGAGCATTAAACAAGACAAAAAATATGCAACTAGAGTAAGTAAAATATAACCATAACATTACCTCTCTCATCTAGTAGTTCATCCTAAGTAAATAGAATGTTCGCACATTCTCGCTAATCCATCCCTTCACATGGATATTTCTCTAATTGAAGACATGGTCATTATCACTAGATAATAGATCCAAAACCTTTGAATTCATAGACCTACATGGGTACTCTATCTACACCTTCTTGGGTAAAATATACCCCCACATGCACACACACACACATCGGTCATTGGCCTAGGCGGAAGCAATCAAACGTCTGTCAAGTCACCGAAATCCTCTCAAAAATAAATTAAATAGATCTAAATCAAAGGGGAAGACTTGTCTCCCCTCAAACATGCTATAACAATGATCTATATTAATACACAACTATTGTAAAATAATGACAGACAACCCCCTATGTTCTCTGGCTACAACCACCTGTCCTTGCCTCGTCCTGCCACCCTGAAGTAGAAGTAGAATGATGGAACCACTTTCAACCTGTCACTGTGAGATATACCACTGTAAACCAATAAATCTGAACCATGCATCAACCATGAATCAACCTGTACCTCAACCTGTAATCAACCTGTACCATAAACAAGTGCATCAACCATGCACCAACCTGTACCAAATAACCTGTAATCAAACTGTACCATAAATAAGTGCATCCAACCATGTACCAAGTATGTACCAATAATGTGTCAACTACTCATCAACTATGACTCATCAATATGTACCAACATCATCAACTATACACC
>SNQJ01S0036592.1:55423-95950 GCA_010110895.2 Picea sitchensis
TATTTAGTTCGGCCGAAAAGTGGTTTTTGGAAAATTTGGAGACCCGATTGTCACGAAAGTGTAACCCACCTTCGTGATTTCACCCTAATGTATTTATTAATTTTCAATTAATGTTTTTAATGTATTGTTAATGTATTACATTATTAGTGTAGTAATACTTTAGCAATCTATTAATTAATGATGTATTAATTTATTAATAACATATTACTTTATTAATTTATCAATAATTTAGTAACACTTTAGCATTGATTTGCTATCAATGATTTTATGACAAATAAATTTTTTTAAATGATTTGTTATCAGTGTCCTTAGAGCAAGTATAATTCATCATCTACAATGTTCAAGATTCTTCTATCAATTTCCTTAGAACAAGTAAAAATCATCATGTGTAAAATTAAAGATGATTTGCTATCAATGTCCTTAGAACAAGTATGATATTAAGTTGAATTCTATGTAATACGTCACATTGGTTCAAATTTCCTATCTTTGTGACAAAGGAAACAATTCATTAGATTTAAAAAAAAAAAACTTGTCAAAACTTGTCAAAACTTCATTTTTGTAATGTGTTGAACATAAACCAACCTTATCATGTGATGAACATGAATCGACGTTCAAGTATAATGAACAAAACTGAACATTGCGACATGACGAACATAGTAGCTTCACATTCTGATAACCATAGTAATGTCACAACATGTCTAACATATCCCACCATCGTAATGTGACAAACATAGCCACTATTGGTTCAATGTGACGAACATAGACTTGTCCTCGCAAAGTGATGAACATAGTAATCTTGCAATGTGATGAACATAATAGTGTCACAATCTAAAATACATAGTAACGTCAAAATGGGATTAACATAGCTATGTTATCGTAATGTGATGAATATAGCCCCAATGTCATAATCTAACAAACATAGCCATATTGGCGCAATGTGACGAACATAGCCTTGTCGTCACAAAGTGATTAACATAGTAATTTTGCAATTTGACGAACATAGTAGTGTCACAATCTAACAAACATAGTAATGTTTCAATGTGTCAAACATAGCCCTATCGTTGTGATGTGATGAACATAGCCCATCATTGCAATGTGATGAACATACCCATATTGTCACAATGTGATAAACACTGCCTTGTCATCACAAACTGATGAACATAGTAATGTTGCAATCTGACGAACATAGTACTATAATAATATGATAATCAGACTAGGTTAGTTAGACCTTTAAACCTATGAACTAATTCAAAAAGAAAAAAGAAACATGCAAGGAAAAGAAAAGAAAAGGACCCTATAAACCACCGACAAGGGAAAGGCATCTACAAGGTCTCTTGTTCATGTGGGAAATGTTACAATAGTGAAACTGGATGATCGTTCTAGTTAAGGATTAAGGAACATGAATGAGACATTAGAAATGAACATACTCCCATGTCTACCTTAGTAGAACACTCCCTTAAAACCAAACATCATGTATGCCTTGAGGATACCAAGATACTAGCAAAAGAGGATCACTACTACAAAAGACGCTTAAGAGAAGCTCTAGAAATAATCAAGCACCCCAATAATATGAACAAAGACAGTTGCCTCGAGGTAAGTAGTTTTTGGCACCCATTAATCAACCAACTAAGGGACTCTCATAACTCAAATCAGGTATGACACCTACCTTTTTATTTTATTTTCCTTGCATGTTTATGTTTTGTTTTTGAATTAGTTCATAGGTTTAAAGGTCTAACTAACCTAGTCTTATTACTAGTATCAAATGTTATTTATAAAAACTTGTTACTATATATATTAATACTTAGTTTTTATCATTCTAACCCTCCCCCCCCACACATATATATATCATAATCTTATAAACCCTAAAGCATAAAAATCCCCTACTACATATATTAATCATTCAAACTATATATATATATATATATATATATATATATATATGCTATAAATAATAATGTATTATAAATATATTCCTACTTTATTGTAGTTTTATTGTATGAATATTGGGTTAATACATTAATATTTTATTGTATTATTATATTTTTGGACACTCTATTATTTTATTATTAATGTATGGATGTTTTGTTAATATATTAATGTATTAATCGTAGATAGTGAACATGTTTAATTTCTAAAAATTGTCCTGCATCTCAAGTATTAATTGAGTAGATCAACAAGCTTTCATATTTGATGATTAGTCCTTTCATATTTGAGGATTAGTCGTGATGATGAATCCTGATTCGGATTAGAAACTTTCATGACAAAAGTGGCACAAACTATGGATTATCTGGAATACCTTTGAAACCCCTCACCACGGAAATTTGAAAACAACAATGTATTACGTTATTAGTGTAGTAATACTTTAGCATTGTATTAATTAATAAGGTTTTGATTTCTTAATAACCTAATAATTTATTAACAATTTATTTATTTATTAATTTATAATAAATAGTGTTTGTAAAATTATACATGTAAATAGTGTTTTTCACAATATTATAAATATAAATGCAAGCTTAGATGAGTTATAAATATCAATGTTTATAAATATTTATTGTTTTTTATGGTAATAATGTAATGTATTTATTAATGCATTATGCATGTAAATAACATATTTTTCACAATATTAAAAATATCAATACAAGCTCGGGATGCCTTAGACACTAATCTTATTATAAATGCATTAAAATTTAAATGAAAGTTATCACTTTTGTTATACATTTCAATTATTGTTAATACTTATTAGGTATAGGGTTAGAGTCATATTAGGGTTTGAGTTATTCTCATTAAAATTAAGGTTATGGTTTTAATAAAGTTAAGGTTATTTGTATTAAGATTTATTTTATAATAATAATAAAATAATAATTTATGTTAAAAAAATAATAAGAGTTCTGTCACAAATATAAATATAAATATACATCTTACATATGAAACTAAATATAAATATACATCATGCATATGAAACTAAATATAAATATACATCATACAAATTTTAGGGTTCACAAAATCAATAGTTCACAAAAAAACTAAAACTCTCTTTTTCATACCTTTAGGGTTGTGCAACCAAATTAAGAGTCCACCAACAAACTAAAACTACCTTTTTCATAGCAAAGGTTTTAAACATATGAACCATAACTAATCCATTTTTCTATGGAAAAGTTGTACTCACACATTTAAGCGAGTGATTCAGTTTTGGAGTTACAGAATCATTGAAAATATTTAGCGAGATGTAGAATGAAGATGGACATCTTAAAATATTAATTTTCCATCCAAAAGATATTAATTAATCCTCTGACAGAGTTATGTAATCCGACAGTTATCATTTCTTAACTAATCCGCTTAACTGTTCACCCAACCACCTAACTGTCCGCATATACATTTAAAAAAAGCATCCGAGTTTTTAATAAAATAAGAGTTTATTTCCTCCGATTTGATCTCTACGTTCTGTGTTAACTGTGGAGTTTTATCTGGCCTTTGTACAGTGGTATCAGAACCACTTTTAAAAAATCCATGCTATTTTGTGTGCCTCTGTGAGAGGGACAACGAGTGCGTGTGAAGCATTGGCAAAGCAGCTCCAGATTCGAGAGGAGCCGGAAGTTGAAAACATGGTCACAAATCGCTGGAGTAGGTTCGAAAATCTTGCGTGGAAAAGTGAAAAAGGGTCCTGAGCTTGAACCCAATGTATTTTCAACACACTGATTAAAGCCGCCACCAGCATCCAATCACTGGGCTTGTGTACGGGAGCCACTATGAGCAGTCTACAGAGCAACCAAGGTCGAAGATGTTGTGAGATTTTTTTTTCTTGTGCAAGTGGAATTTAATTTATAGAGATTAGTTTACAATGCATTCATTAGTATCAATTGTGGAAATAGTGCTCTCCAGACAAGAAAATTACCAAGAATGGTTTTGAAAAATAAAAAAATACTCTTATTTTTAATGATTTATGGGAAGAAATTTGTGAAAGAAAGGATGACGATGACCCAAAGCAACCTACAGATGCCAGAAACTTGAAATTTGGAAGAGTAATGATAAAAAGGAACATGCTTTTATTTTTTCCTCAGTCACTGAAGAGGTAAGCAAACATATTCTTTCCAGAACCACAACTTTTAAATCATTACAGAAATTAAAATATCTTTATGACTCCCATTCAAAGATGGCAATTATACAATTGTTGATGAAGTTGTTTAATCTCGAACTGAAAGATAATAATCCCATGAAGTTATCTTCTGAAATTAAAACTCTTTTTCATGATATTCACTCAATTGGTGTCAAAGTTGATTTACAACTCACTGCATTTATTAAATCCCTATATCCTACCTATTCAAACTACTTAGAGTCTCTTCAAGCTAGTGGACAAATGAAAGCCATGAATTTTGATAAACTTGTAGACAAAATTGTTGAAAGAGAGAAAGCTTTTGGGAAGAAGGAATCTTTTTCCACTTCCACATTTGAGACTTTGTGTCTTTCACAGAAAGAGCATAAACCTAGAGGAGAGTGTGCTAGATTAGACAATAGTAACAGAGGTCATGGTAGGAGACCATTTAGAGTTAGGGGGGATCATTATCATCAAGGAGACAGACAACACGATGATAGACAACAAAAACATTTTCAGAATGATAAACAATCTCTTAAGTTCTATAGGTGTGGTAAACTGGGTCATACCTCTTCTCATTGTTACACTCCTTGGGAAAGGATTAGTGAGAAGAAAGAGCAACAACCTCTAGACAAAGGACAACCAACTGAATATGCCAACTATATTGTTGCACATTGTAATCTTAGTATCAAATAAGTTTTTAGCACTTATTTTTCTTCTTGGGAAGACACTTGGATTTTAGATACTGTAGCCACTTTCCATATGACCTTCGGAAGAGATTTTTTTGAGACATTCAGTAATCACATTGATGGAATAGTTTATTTTTCTCATAGGTCTGAGTTAAAGCCTTCGAGAATTGGATCTATTCGACTTTGCCTACCAGGTCTTGTTGATTATATTTTGCATGATGTTCTTTATATTTCTCAATTAAAAAGAAATCTGATGTCTCTCATACATATCAGGAAGCAAGGACATTCTATACATGTGTTTGATGGTATAATTGAAATAAGAAAAGAATCTGATCAGGTGATTCTTATGACTGGTGTTGAAGAAGACAAACTTTTAAAACTTAAAGGGACATCTTCTTTTCAATCTAATTCAGCTCTTTTGGCTTAGCACAGTGATACTTTGTCTTCCATATTATTATGGCATGCTCGTTTTGGTCATATTAATTATGATAGTATCCGGATTATGAAACAACAAGGTATTCAAGGGCTTGCTACTATTCCAAGAAAGCTTTCTCCATGTAATTCTTGTATTTTAGGAAAGCATTGTAAACAACCTTTTTATGGATCTACTTCTCGAGATTCAAGGAAGTTAGGTCTCATACATTCTGATTTATGTGGGCCCATGCCTTTTCAATTTGCAAATGGTAATAAATATCTGCTGACTTTTATTGATGACTACACCAGGATGTGTTGGGTTTATTTGTTGAAAGAGAAATCTCAGGTTTTTCCAACTTTTAAGAATTTTCATTTATGGATTACAAATGAAATTCAACTTAATATTGGCACTCTACGATAAGATAATGGTGGTGAATACACCTCTAATGAATTTGAAAAGTACTTACAAGATAATTGTATTAAACATCAGACCATCATTCTGTATACTCCACAACAGAACAATGTAGCAGAGCACATGAACAAAACTTTGCTTAATATGGTAAGGTTAATGATGTTTTTTCATAATGGCAGGTTGATGTTTTGGGGAGAAGAAGTACTTTGTGTCATTTATATTTGGAATCGTTTTCCTTCTAATGCCATCAATAATAAGTCCCCTTATGAATTGTGGTATAGTCGTATTCCTGTTGTTCAACATTTCAAAGTTTTTGGTTCTCCATGTTATGCTTTAATTCCTAAACAACAACGTGACAAATCGGGTGCAAGAAGTCGCAAATGTCTTTTCTTGGAGTATTCTAATACCTCCAAATCTTATCGATTGTATCATGAGGAAAACAAGAAATTTGTTGTTTCAAGAGATGTTGTTTTTCTCGAATTTGCTAAAGATGCTTCTATTATCGGATAGGAAACTCAATCATTTGGATAGACTTTCTTCCAAGATATTGGTTGCACCTCTGGTCATTGATGGAAATCAAGCTCAACAAATCCACGACATTCCACCCCCAGATAGATGGCCAAACCGAGGTCATAAATCGAATGATCATGCATATCCTGCACATGTATAATTCTAAGAACCCTCACACATGGGATAAGACTCTTCCCTATGTCCAACATAGCTGCAACTGATCCTTGCATAGCTCAACTTGCCACAACGTCTTTCAGGTGGGGTTGGGATTCCAACCATTGGGTCCTATAGATGTTCCACTACCCCTTGCGGTCACCTCGACCAACTCATATCCTACTCCAACTGAAGCTAAAAAATCCACCCGGTTCATTGTGTGGATCTAGCACATCTATCAACAGGTTCAATATATCCTACAGAATTCCAATGACAAGTCCAATCAACGCCATGATCAACACCGGGTGCCATATAAGTTTTAGTTGGGTGACAAAGTTTGGTTTCATTTGCAGAAAGAACGCCTTACCGGATCCCATCGAAAGCTTCACCCACTCTGTTATGGGTCGTACACTATCACCAAGGCCATGGGTGATAATTATTTTGAGCTCAACATTCCTCCTTTCCTTGGCATGCACCTAGTGTTCAACGTGGATCTCCTTTGACCTTATTTCCCACCATTATTGGACACCTCAAAGATAGAAGAACAACTGACACCAACAAAACTCAACCCTGAATGCATACAACAAGCATCTAGTGATCAGATTGTAGACAAATAGGTCAAGGGCACTTGCCAACAAAGGATCCATCTTTATCGAGTTGTCAAAGTAGGGCAACTCCTACACCAAGGCAACTGGCTCACCTGGGGCTAAAATCAACATAAATTTCCTCATCTAATGCGGGAAATCAACATAATGGATACCATTGATTCCTAAGGGGGGAGGATTTATCTAGATGGATTTCAGTGGCCTCCCACCTATTCCAACTGGCTCATTTTGGCAGTTTTCCAGTTCGACAATTTTTTCCTAGTTTTCAGGTCCCTAACATCTGAGGCCGTTTGAGGCCCTAAACAATGTTTTTAGGGATCACCACAGTTAAAATATGTAGGGATTTCCATAGACAACATATGTATTCCTCTAATATACCTTTCCAATGGGCTATCATGCGCCTAAAATAGAGATCGTATGCAAAATCTATGACCTCGGGAAGTTGATGTACTAATCTACACAAACGAGGCCCACATGACTTTTGGGGCTTCATCTTCTAGGGTTAGGTTTTTGGATGTCTAGGGTTTTTTACCTTCCTGTTTATTGTAAAAAGGCCTTGACAACCTCATTTTAATGATCTTCTTGCGAATGAGCGTAGCCGTCACATCTCTTCTCAGAGATAAGCCACCACCATTCTAGCAAGCTCGTTTACCACTGCATTTTACAATTTCAGCTTATTTCCTTATTGAATAGAAACCAATTTTACTATATATCTATTATTATGTGTTAATCATATTTTGATAATAATATGTATTCATTTCATTCTCATAAAATCCAGATCACTATGGGCCTCAAGACATGATCTCCTTAGTTATCCCTAGGCTAGGTGATAACAAGGTGGCAGAACACTTCAATGTAGAAAATACAGTGGCAGTGTGGGAATGACATTTCTACTGGTCAAAAATTCAATAGGATATCAGCAAGTATATTAGGTCCTACACTTCCTGCACTATTGACAAACCGAACACTAAGAAACAAGGCATGTACACTCCTTTGCCTACTCCTGACAGGCCTTGAGAATCCATCTCAATGGACTACATGTCAGGCCTTTCGTCCACCAAGCGGAGAAATGATTATGTTTTTGTGGTTGTTGATCGCTTTTCCAAGATGGCGATTATGGCCACTTGCAAGAAGAGCATCATAGTGGAGGCCACTTTCAAGCTCTTCTTTGAACGAGTGTGGGTACATTTTGGGATCCCACAAACCATTATCTCAGATCGAGATAGTCGGTTCCTCAACACATTCTGGTCGAGCCTCTGGTCACTACTAGATACCAAGCTCACCAAATTCACGACCTTCCACTCCCAGATGGATGACCAAACCGAGGTCGTGAACTAGATTATTGTGCATATCCTATGCATGTACAATTCCAAAAACCCCTGTACATGGGATGAGAGTCTACCCTATGTTCATCACAACTAGAACAAAGCCACACATAGCTCAACCGGCCACAACCCATTTTAGGTGGGGTTGGGTTTTCAATCATTGGATCCCATGGATGTTTCACTACTCCTTGCAGCCATCGAGGAATACTCAAGGATGACTTTAAGGATGGAAATTTATTTTAAAATGTAGAAACCTTGGCGAATATTACTAATCCTTCATATGTCAACTATAAATGTTTGGCGATATTGTTTTAAAAATATTCAAATTTCTAATTATTTTATATAGTTTTTATAAAACGTTGGCGATTTTTAAGGTAAAATAATTTTATCCTATAGAATTTGGACGAATCATTTTTAAAATAGCGAATTTCGTTTTTGGAAAAACCATGGAAAATTAGCCCATGAGCGAAATTTAGCCCCTAAAATAATCCATGGTCCGAATACTTGTCCCATGCTCCAACTGAAGATGACAAAGCCACCTCGTTTATTGAGCAGATCCAACACATCCACCAACAAGTTTAGGATATTTTACAGAAGTCTGTCAGACAATTGTCTTACGTTGATAGAAAATTGGTATGGATTGTTGGTTGTCATTGATGTCAACCATTGGAGAGTGATATTGTATATTGATTTCAACCCTTAGTGATTGATTTCAACCCTTGGATAAAGTATGGTAGTGAATTATGGTAGCACAAAGGTTTGGGTAATGGACCCAATTTTGTTTGATGTATAATAGTATGAGTTTTAATATATTTGAAGGTAATACTATTCTATGTGGATATTACATGTCATGCCATTTATTATGGCATGTGGAATATCATATAAGTCCCCACAGTCAGAGAGTTATGACCATGTGAAGTTGGAGAACCTAGGTTTGGGTAATGGACCCAAGTTTGTTTGATGGATAAGGGTACACGTTTTGATATATTTGTAGGAAAGACTATTCTAGATGGATATTACATGTGATGCCATTTCTAGTGGTATGTGAAACGTCACATAACTCCTCACGGTTAGAGAGTTATGGCCATGTTAAGTTGGAGAACCCTCATGAGTCATCTAGAAACCCCAAAAAGTCAAAGTAGTCAAAGTGTTTGCAAAGAATAAATTATTTAAATAATAAAGTGAAGTGATGAGTGCACTATAAATCAAAGTGGATACAAAAGAAATTATCTAAATAATAAAGTTAATGGAGAAATTACTAAGTAGACAAGTGGTTAGAAGTGGGTTAAACCTAAAATAAGGAAAGTGGGTTAAGATGGTTAAAAGGTAACCCCTTGAAGAAACTACATGAAAGTATAAATAAGAGGCAAGGTTCTCTTATTTTAATCACACTTGATCATATTGAATATCTACAAGTGACTGAGGTAACCAAAGGATATCTAAGACAAATTTTAGAGGGAAGGTGAAGTAAAGAAGGTTGAAATTCAAGGGAGGATAAATTGTTTTGATGATGCTTTCTAAGGTATGTTATTTACAAGTCATCTCACCATTTTCACAATAAAGTTTTTTCTAGAATGATTCATACTGTGAAATTGGGAGGCCATTGAGGAAACATATCCAAGTAGTTGTGGTACAAATTTCAGCTTATGGGTCATTCTATGTTTGGAGTTACACTCCGTGGAAAATAGGGTTTGTGGCTAGTCCTGAAACTAGTCTAAAACAGGTGTTTCAGGTAAAAATGTTATAACTTCTTCATAATAGATCCAAATTTAGTAAGACCAAATGTTTTGGTTAGATTACAATTTGTAGTATTCTGTGTACAATTTTCATATCCATAGAACAAATATTTCATGTGAGGCACGCTCTACAAGATCGTTCTCTAGAATAAGCCATAATTCAACAAGGTATGCCATTTTTTCTATAACTCCTTTGCTGAGAGGTTTCAAGTAGTGACACCTGGAGGAATTGCATAAAACACATTGACAAACATTGTGTAATATTTTCAGATATTTATTTATTACAGGTACATAGTTATGATTATTTCAAGTTAGGGGTGTTGACTAATCCAAAACTAGTCATGTGAAACTAAACTAAAGTTTGATGAAAATTAGTCTCTTGTTAAAGTTAAGGAAGGTTTGCAAGTATGTGATCATATACACCAGTTATATTACATAGTTACAAATCATATTTGGATAATGAAATTGATGAAGGCTTTAGGTTGAGGTACATGTTGGGTACATGGCTGATACAAGTAGTTGTTGAGTTGACACATACAGGAGGTGTATAGTTGATGATGTTGGTACATCTTGATGAGTCATAGTTGATGAGTAGCTGATACATGTTTGGTACATACTTGGTACATGGTTGGAGACACTTGTTAGTAGTATTGTTGACACATGGTTTATGGATGATGTATCATACTTGCATTGGTATATTATTAGAAGCACGTATTGATCTTGGTGATGACTATGAGTTGTTGTGTTATGCTTGGTTTATGCACATCTTGATGAGTAGATCTAATTTGGTTGATAAGATTGATGAGACAAGTAGTTGTGATAGGTTGTTTGGACAGGTTTTTGTGACAGGTTATTCGTACATGTTTGGTGCATGGTTGATGCACTCGTTGATATTACAGGTTGAGGTATAGGTTGGTGCATTGTTGATGCACTTGTTTATGGTACAGGTTGATTATAGGTTGTTTGGTACAGGTTGGTGCATGGTTGATGCACTTGTTTATGTTACAGGTTGATTACAGGTTGAGGACAAGTTGATGCATGGTTGACGCATGGTTCGGGTTATTGGTACATGTTGTTTGGTGTAGTTTGATTGGTACATGTTTACAACAGTATATCTCATAGTGATAGTGTGACAGTGGTTCCATCATTCTACTTATACATCAAGGCAGTTGGACGGGACAAGGACAGGTGGTTGTAGACACCTTCCGGCTATAGCCAGAGAACATAGGGGGTTGTAGCTTCCTTTTGGTTGTAGCCAGAGAATTGGGGAGTTGGAGCTTCTATCAGGTTGTAGCCTGAGAAACTAGGGGGTTGGAGACTCCTTCCAGTTGCAGCTGGAAAACAAAGGAATTTGGTGCTTCCAATGAATATAATTCTTAAAGACATATATGAAAAAACATTATGTGGTTTTCTCTCTCTTTGGGTTTCGACGTAAACCACTAGTGTACTGTGTATGTGTGTGATTGTTCATTTTTTCATTGTTTATTTACTCTACAACTATTGGCTGATAATGCTACATTGATATAACACTTGCATTTTATGGTGAAAAATGATTAAATTGCTCTATTATTGATTCACCCCTCCTCTCAGTAATCCAACAATTGGTATCAGAGCCGGTTCCTTTAGGAAACAATTTAACCACTGGAAGGAGATCGTGGATTATTCTGAGAATGGAGTACCAATGTTTAATGGTTAGAATGGTTTTAAGTATGATACGTGGAGCAGAAGGATGAAATTACTTTTACAGGAACATGGACATTATATTTGGCTATCAGTTGTTACAGGATATGACAGTTCAAAAAGGGCAAAGACTACAGCCAAGAAGGAATTGAAGAAGAATAAAAAAATAGCAATGGATTTCATCTGGGAAGGGTTACCTAATATGGTAAGAGAAAATGTTGGTAAATGTTCATCAGCCAAAGAACTTTGGGATAAGTTACATGACATATATTCTTCACTCATCGGAGATTCAGAAAATGCCAAAGAAGATGCAGATACATATCAAGAAGAATTATGTTCACGATGTCAAACAGATTCAGAAGATAAATAGTACATAATCACTAGAGGTATGTTGTTTTTCTTTAATTGTGAAAAGTGTGGACATCTTGAAATAGAATGCCATGAAGGAAATGAGATAGAAAAAATAATTGAAAAGGAAGACAATTATGAAGCAAAATTGATTAGTTCTTTAGATGAACTAAGAGAATAAAACAAGTTACTCAAGAAAGAATTGATGAAACAAAAGGAAATTCTTCACATTTTTTAAGAAGCCCATCAGATCATCGAGAACTTAAGAACTCAGATAGAAGAAGCCAAAAAGATCGAAGAAAATTTTGAATATCAAAAGAAATATTTGGAAGCCAACATAGAAGCACAGAAGGAAGAAGAAGAAATGAGAGAGAAGATATTGATAGATCATCTTAAGAAAAGAACTAACGATCTAAACCAGCTTGAGGCAGAGTTTGGTCAAAAAGAGAAAGGATTTGAAGAAGAAATAATCACATTAAAAATTCATCTTAAAGAAGAGAAAATAAGATAAGAAGTCATGAAGTATCAGATAATGAAGAAAGAAGAATAGGTTGAGAAGTTTGAAGAAGAAGTTGTCACATTGAGAAGTAAAATCATTAAGCTCAACAAGAACGTTGAAGAGACAGAAACATCCACATAAGTTATAGAGAATGAAGAGAAGCACTCCATGTTGCTAGAAAAGAAGAATGAAGAAAATAGAAACAGTTATGCAAAAGTAATCAAAGGAAGGAATCATGGTCAACTAGAATCTAAGAAAACTATTGAAGATACATCTTCAAGAAGACCATCCATGTTCAATCCAAAAAGAAGCTTCAATCATGATCACGATCAGTCAAGGAAAAAATTCAGAAGGACTACGCCACAACGAAGATCATTCACTCCCAGGTGTGAAAATCTATTTTATGTTCATTGTTTTTATTGTACTAACTTTGGACATAAGGTTGCAGATTGCAGGGATTATAAAAAAAATGTTTAAGAAAGAAATTCCTATGTGGCCCCACATAACATTGAATGTTACAAATGTCATAACTATGGACAGATAGCTAGTGATTGTAGAAGCATGATCGATACTTCCATGAAAGAGAAAACTGATATCAGATGTAAGAAAGTGTGGATACGAAAACACAAAGAACAAGTGAACAAAAACCAGGTCCCAAAGATCGCAAGATTGACAATAAAATGAGATGAAGAAAATTCTTCATAGAAAAAGAAATATCTCAGATACAGAAAGGTTTGGAAAATAACTGAAAGAAAAGAAGGACATGTAAATAAGGAACATGTTTAAGAGATTGTACTTTCAAGAATTGTAGTGAAAGATGAATCCACAGAAAGAAAGAAAGAAGTCAGATCTCAGAGAGATGATGAATTTACCAATGAATATGATGATGAATCTACCAATGAAGATGATGATGAATACACATCAGAGCAATAATTGTTTTGAGCCATCTGGCTTAGAGACTCCCAGGTAATATGAATATTAGACATGGGGAGTCTGTGTGATAGCTGTGACATACCAAAGAACCATCCTTCAAGCAACTTGCAGATCTTGAGAAGACAGATCTAGAGTAGTCATTTAGCAGAAGAACAGTTTGATAGCTTAATCAAGACTTCATGATAGTATAGTGATAAATGGGTCAGCATTATGGACAATTGTGCAAGTAAAGTCTTGGACAATATGGAAAGAGATGGATTCGTAAGAATACTTAGAAGGTTTGGATAGATATATGACAGTGGGCGAGAGCATGGATTCATAGATTGGTTGAGAGAGTGGTTCAGAGACAAATGAACATTATCATAATGGATGATAATTACACAAGAAATGGCTCGAACAATGCTAATGGATTTTAAATTGATAGATTTTTTTTGGACACATGCAGTGCATAGAACAATTCACATTCAAAATAGAGTAATGCTCATAAACAACAATGACAAAACTCCCTACGAACTATGGAAAGGAAGCGCAGACAAAAACCTCTACATCAAGATATGTCAAAGAAACCAAGGAATTTTTATTTCTCAAACTAATTATATCATAGAAATGCTAAAGAGTTTTGGAATGGAAGATTGCAAACTAGTTACCACTCCTATGAAAACCAGTTGTAAGTTGAGAAAAGATGATGATTCAAAGTCTACAGACAAGAGACAATACAAGTCTATGATTTGTAGCTTACTATATGTGACAACATCTAGACCAGATGTAATGGAGGCAATTGAACAGGTGACACGATTTCAAGCAACACCAAATAAATCACATGTATTAGCAGTGAAAAGGATTTTCATACATCTCAAAGGAACAAAAGAGTTTGGATTATAGTATCAAAAAGGAAAATATCTATCACTTATTTCCTACATAGATGCAGATTGGGCAGGTTTCATTGATGACCGACGAAGCACCAATGGAGCAACGTTCTACTTGGGTAAGTGTTTACTATCATGGTTAAGAAAGAAAAAATATTTAATATCCCTATCTACAGCCGAGGCAGAGTATATTGCAACAATAACATGTTGTACATAGGTTCTATGGGTGAAACAAACTTTGACAGATATACAAGTTGAGTATGATGATCCCATTCCAATCTATTGTGATAATACAAGCGTCATCTGTATCTCAAAGAACTCGATGACACACTCCAAAACGAAGCACATTTCAATCAAGTATCACTTTCTACGGGAACATGTTGCATAGAATAACATCAGAGTTGAATATATGGATACAAAAGAACAAGTGGTAGACATCTTTACAAAATTGATTCCAAGGGAATCCTTTGAGTATCTTTGCCAAAGACTCAGAGTAATTTCTACTCCAAAATGAATGCTTTTGAATTCTTATCTTATATGTCTTAGATTTACATGAGGAAGAACCATAAAGAGGACAATTTAGGTTGGGAGATTAATTTCAGGAAGAGTTCAGTCAGGGGGAGTATCCCCAAGGACAGTTCAGTTAGGGGGATCATCCCCAAATGAAAAGATACCTTTTCCATTGATGACAAAGGGGGAGAGATTTAACAGATGCAGGATAGAAATGCTTGGAGAGAGAGAACATAGGAATGTAGACAGGGGGAGAAACCCCAATGAGAGTTCAATTAGGGGAGCAGCCCCAAAGGGATATACCCTTTTCCATTGATGTCAAAGGGGAGAGATAGAAACATTGATGAGGAGTATAAGCATGAATGTTACCATGACTAAGTGTTGCCATCGATGTTGGTGTTGCCATCAATGCCAAAGGGGGAGATTGTCAGACAATTGGCTTAGGTTGATGGAAATTTGGTATGGATTGTTGGTTTTCATTGATGTCAACCATTGGAGAGTGATATTGTAGATTGATTTCAACCCTTGGAGAAAATCCGGTAACGAATTCTAGTAGCACAAAGGTTTGGGTAATGGACCCAAGTTTGTTTGATGTATAACGGTATGAGTTTTAATATATTTGAAATTAAGACTATTCTATATAGATAGTACATGTCAAGCCATTTCCAGTGGTATGTGAAACGTCAAATAACGCCTCACTATTAGAGAGTTATGGCCATATGAAGTTGGAGAACCAAGGTTTGGGTAATGGACCCAAGTTTGTTTGATGGATAATGGTACATGTTTTGATATATTTGTAGGCAATACTATTCTAGATGGATAGTAAATGTCGTTGCATTTCTAGTGGTATGTGGAACATCACATAACACCTCACGGTTACGGATTTATGGCCATGTGAAGTTGGAGAACCCTCATGAGTCATCTAGAAGCCCCAAAAAGTCAAAGTAGTCAAAGTGTTTGCAAAGAAGAAACTATTTAAATAATAAAGTGAAGTGATGAGTGCACTATAAATCAAAATGGATACAAAATGAATTATTTAAATAATAAAGTTAATGGAGAAATTACTAAGTATACAAGTGGTTAGAAGTGGGTTAACCCTAAAATAAAGAAAGTGGGTTAATATGGTTAAAAGGTAACCCCTTGAGGAAACTACATGAAAATATAAATAAGAGGCAAGGTTCTCTCATTTTAATCACACTTGAGCATATTGAATATCTAGAAGTGACTAAGGTAACCAAAGGATATCTAAGCCAAATTTCAGAGGGAAGGTGAAGTAAAGAAGGCCGAAATTCAAGGGAGGATAAATTATTTTGATGATGCTTTCTAAGGTATGTTATTTACAGGTCATCTCACCATTTTTGCATTTTTTTTTTTTCTAGAATGATACAGACTGTGAAATTGGGAGGCCATTGAGAAAACATATCCAAGTAGTTGTGGTACAAATTTCAGCTTGTGGTTCATTGTATGTTTGGAGTTACACTACGTGGAAAATAGGGTTTGTGGCTAGTCCTGAAACTAGTCTAAAACAATTGTTTCGGGTAAAAACATCATAAATTATTCATAACAGATCCAAATTCAGTAATACCAAATGTGTTGTTTAGATTATAGTCTTTAGTATTCTGTGTACAATTTTTATATCCATACAACAAATATTCTGTGTGGGGCATCCTCTACAAGTTTTCTCTCTAGAATAAGCCATAATTCAACAAGGTATGCCATTTTTGCTATAACTCCTTTGCTGAGAGGTTCCAAGTAGTGACGCCTAGAGGAATTGCATAAAACACACTGAAGAACATTGTGTACTATTTTTCGATCTTTATTCATTATAGGTACATACTTATGATTATTTCAAGTTAGGGTTGTTGACTAATCCAAAACTAGTCATGTGGGACTGAACTAAAGTTTGATAAAAATAATAGTCTCTTGTTGTTAAAGTTAAGGAAGGTTTGTAGGTATGGGATCATATACACCAGGTCTATTACATTGTTACAAATAAGATTTATATGATGAAATTGATGAGGGATTTTGGTTGAGGTACATGCTAGGTACATGGTTGAGACAAGTAGTTGATGATTTGACACATACATGAGTTGTATAGTTGATGATGTTGGTACATATTAATGAGTCATATTTGATGAGTAGTTGATACAGGTTGAGGTACATGCCAATTTTTATGGTTGGAGGCACTTGTTAGTAATATTATTGTTGATACGTGGTTTATGGATGATGTAGCATACTTATGTGTTAGAGCAAAACCCTGTGATCTGGTGAAGTGAATTATGATTTATTTCTTCTTCTCGCCGTTTAGTTCACATCTTTGAGAGATGTCTTGGTAATTGATCTTGGTGAGTAGATTGATTTGGTTGATAAGATTGATGAGACATGTTGTTGTGATAAGTTGTTTGGACAAGTTATTCGTCTTGAGGTTTAGTGCATGGTTGATGCACTCATTGATGAATACAGGGTTGGGAATTTTTATGTTGGTGCATGGTTGATGCACTTGTTTATAGTATAAGGTTGATTATAGGTTGTTTGGTATAGGTTGGTGCATGGTTGATGCACTTTTATGTGGTACATGTTGATTCTGTTGAGGTTGAGATATAGGTTGATGCATGATTCAAATTACATGGATTCGGGTTATTAATTTATAGGTGGATTTGGTGTAGGTTGATTGGTATAGGTTTACAATGAGTATATCTCCACAGTGATAAGTGTAGCGTTGGTTCCATGATTCAACTTATACTTGGGGTGGTTGGATGGGGCAAGGAAGGTGGTTGTATCCACCTTACAGTTTTACTTCTTGGTGCATGGGGGTTAGCCTCTTTGGTTGTATCAGGTAGGAGTTTGGGCTTCCTGGGGTTGTAACTTGAGAAACTAGGGGTTGGGCTTTCCTTCAGTTTACTTGTTGGGAAAAAAAGAGGAAGTTATACTTCAATGATTGTAATTCTTAAGACATATAATGGAGCCTCCTTCCAGTTGCAGCTGGAAAAAAAAGGAAGTTAGTGCTTCCAATGATTGTAATTCTTAAAGACATATAAGAGAAATTATTCCATGGTTTTCTCCTGCTTTGGGTTTCAACGTAAAACACGGGTGTACTGTGTATGTGTGTGATTTCTCATTTGTTCATTGTTTATTTACTCTGCAGTTGTTGGATGATAATGCTACATTGATATAACACTTTCTTTTTATGGTGTAAAAGGATTAAATTTCTTTATCACTGATTCACTCCCACTCTTAGTAATCCAACAAGACCAATGCCAAGTACAAGCAATGCCATGACCAACACCGGGTGCTACACAAGTTTCAGGTGGGAGACAAAGTGTGGTTGCACTTGCAAAAAGAACGCCTTACAGGGCCCTATAGGAAGTTTTGTCCACTCTGTTATGGACCTTACACCATCACCAAATTTGTGGGTGACAATGCTTTTGAGCTTAACATTCCCCCTTTCCTCGACTTTCACCCAGTGTTCAATGTGGACCTCCTTCGGCTATAATTTCCACCATTATTTAACACCTCAGATATAGCAAAACAATTGACACCAACAGAGCTCAAGCCTGACTACATGGAAGTTGCATCGACTGAACATATCATGGAAACATAGGTTAAGGGAACTAACCAGAAGAGGATCCAACTTTAACGGGTTGTCAAAGCATGGCATCTCCTGCACCAAGGCAAGTGGCTCACCCAGGGCCAAATTCAACAGAAATTTCCTCATATGATGGGGGACTTCAACGCAATGGAGACCATTGATTCCTAAGAGGGGAGGATTGATCCGAGTGGATATATGTGGCCACCCACCTATTCCAACTGGATCATCTTGACATTTTTTCAGTTTGGCAATTATTTTTTAGTTTTTGGGTCCTCATCTTCTGGGGCCATTTTGAGGCCCTAAACAATTTTTTTAGGGCTCACCACAGTCAAACTATAAACAAAGTTAAATTTTGATGGCATAATGTGTATTCCTTGGATCAACCTTTCTAACGGTCTATCATGAGCCTAAAACATAGATCGTATGAAAAAGTTACGACCATGAGAAGTTGATGTACTAACTTACCCCAATGGGGCCCACATGACTTTTGGTTCTTCATCTCCTAGGGTTAGGTTTTTGGATGTCGAGGGTTTTTGAATTCATGTTTATTGTAAAAAGGATTTCAAAGCCTCATTGTAATCATCTTCTTGCAAATGAGCATAGCTGTCACATCTCTTCTTAGAGATAAGCCACCACCATAGCAAGCTTGTTTTCATTTTGCATTTTACAGTTTCAACATATTTCCTTATTGAATATAAGACAATTTTATTGTATCTTTATTATTGTTCCTTGTTTCTCTATGTGAATAATAATAATAATAATCTGTGTTCATTTCATTCTGCACATAAAATCTGGATCACTTAAATCCATTGTGCTCTTTGAGCTTCATGCTTCCTCCTCAGCGAGGCATTCAAGTTTTACCAAAACCTATGCATGGGTCAAACATTCTTTTTTCTAGTAAGGTATGAAATAGGACATCAACACATTTGTGGATGAATGTGATACTTTTCAACGCAATAAGGGTGAAACCGTCAAATCTCCATGCACAATCCAACCACTCTCGATTCCACCCACTATTTGGACTATTATTTCTATGGACTTCATTTGGGCTTACCTAAATTAGGAAATAAATCAATCATCATGGTTGTAGTAGATCGTCTTTTCAAGTATGGTTATTTATGTGCTCTTCAACACTTGTTCACCGCACCTACAATGGCTCAGATTTTTATGGATTCGACTGTGATCCAAATTTCACCAACAATTTTTGGAAAGAATTTTTTAGGCTCCAAGGAACCCAATTGCATCTTAGCATCGCCTATCATATTGAGACTGATGGACAAATTGAAGCTGTCAGCAAGTATTTGGAAACATATTTGCGTTATTTTGCATCTAATCGACAAACTCATGGGGCTTAGTGGTTACCCCTAGTTGAATGACGATACAACACCTCTTGCCATACCGCCACTCATATGACTCACTTTAAAGCGATCTACGGGAAAAATCCATCATCGGTTCTCTCATATTTTCTAGGTGTCTCCAAGGTTCAGGGGGTTGAAAACACTCTTACAATCCACACGACCATTCTCCGAACCTTCAAAGAAAATTTGGTCATGGATTAGAATCACATGAAGCAACAAGCAAAACATGGTAATTCAGAACGTCAATTTTTTAAAGGAGACCAAGTGTTTCTTCGTTTGCAACCTTATAAGAAAACTTCACTCAAAACTAAACACTGTCAGAAACTTGCCCCAAGTTTTATGGTCCTTATTCAATTCTCAAGTGAGTGGGGTTCGTGGCCTATCCATTTGCTCTTCCCAGACACTCTAAGCTAGATCTTGTTTTCCATGTCTCATGCTCATAGAAAGTGATTGGAACTAAGTGCCAGACTCAAATCAATGTCCTTGAGTTGGACGAAGAAGGATCCATTTGGTTGCAACCACAAACCGTCTTAGACAATCCTTAGCATAGTCTCCATTAGCGCACCATCAAGGAATTTTTAGTTCAGTGGAAGGATACACCACGAGAAGATGCGACCTGGGAACTGACTAGCATTTTGAAACAATTTCCCCATCTCAATCCTTGAGGAAAATATTGTTTTTCAAGGGTGAGGACATGCTAGGGACCTAACCTCTCTAATCCCTCATGTAGGTAGAATAATATGTTTTCTATGTAATAAAGGTTGTCTTTAGTAAATAAGTCCTATATAATAATGTGAACAAATCTAATGTAAGAAAACTTAATAGAAGCTTTCACTTCTAGAAAGATCTTCCTCTAGAATGTTCTTTAGAAGATAGGATTAGTATAAATAGGAGTATAAGGCATGGGAAAGCCTTGTCTTCAGAATTGTTGTAATAAAGCTCTTCTTTACTAGAGATTGCCCCTTTATACAAACAAAAAGTATGTAGCCATCCAAAACCTTCGACAATACTATGGATTTATACACCTATGCCATCAATAATATCCATGCCTCTATTCCAATCATTTACTCACCAAGCCTGGAATCTTGTAAGACATGCCAATCAAACTATGTGATTAGAGGAAGATTATCTCAACTTTACTTTAACGGAGCAACAAGTAGATAATATCGTTTCAACAAACCAATGCTCAAAGACATGGTTGTCTTCCTTGGAGTGGTTTGATTGTATTCAGCCTCTTCCACTTGCATTACCAACGTCCGTTTCTCCTTTGTGATCATCTACTTCACATTCTAGTGCCTCTCTAATTTATTTTGAAGGATATCTAGCTACAGGTCGAGAACAAGGGGAGCAACATGTGCCTCATAGCTTGGATGTTGCAAGGGAATCTCACCATAACAAATATACAGAGTTGCATTTACATCTATTTCCTTGCTGGGCAACAACCTCACCCAAATAGTGCATACGACTTGTGTGGATGCCTAATGTTAGAACAAATATACAGAGTTGCATTTACATCTATTGCCAGGGAACAACCTCACCCAAATAGTCACCCAAATAGTGCATACGACTTGTGTGGATGCCTAATGTTATCAACAATGATGTATATCAATTCAATTGAAACCCGACAACATATTTATCCTTGAGAAATGAATGAGTAGCCATATGTGAATAAATTTCATCAATTAAATATTGAACAAGTCTCAAGTCATCATTAGGCCAAAAGAAGGAAGAGGAGCTATTCCTCGTGTGGTGCAAATGGCCATGTACAGTGCCACCATGGTTTGCCGGAAGTAAGTGCTGTCTTAGGGGATGTGTATGGCCAGTGGACAAGCCAACACGCCCTGTAAATAGGTGAATCAATCCAAATGACAATTCAAATGCCCAACATTAATAAAAAATTAAAAATTACAATGTAGCAACTCCCTAGCCCAACGTACGAACTTATCTAACTAATTAAGAAATAGAGCCGGCTGGCTTGCAAATCTCCTCAAGTTTCACAGCTTCTGTGAGCTCTGCCACTATCTCACTCACGCTCGGCCTATAGAACGGTTCAGCTTTAACACATCTAAGGGCTACTTTGGCCACACGAGTGATGGATTTCAGGTCGTAAATTCCACTCAACCTTTTGTCTACGATTTCTTCTATTTTGCCAGGAATTGCATCCATTTCCACGAAAGGTGTCGCCTGCAAATTCGCATATTCATTATTGTTAGTATGTAGAAGAAGGATAACTACAGTGTTCGAACTTCTAATGAAATTCGCATATTCATTATTGTTAGTATGTAGAAGAAGGATAACTACAGTGTTCGAACTTCTAATGATGAGATTCCTTACCCATCGAATGATATTTAGTTCATCTATAGGTAGTTTTGCATCTATGGGTTTTCTACCGCATATGATCTCTAGCAAAACTACCTAAAATTCATACACATCACTCTTATCAGTCAACCTTTCCGTGCTAAAGTATCTGTTAAGAAGTGACAGAAGAAAAAGTTAGATGAGGATGCGTACAAAAATGAAACTGTTTGTTCTCCTAACAAATAATACAATTCTTCTTGGAAGTATCAAGAATATTGCAAAAGACAGTGTTGTATGTGCATGATATACTCTGATCAAGGTATCCTGCATGCTCTTTCACCATAGTCGGGTCACGAGAAGCCCCTGTTAATCCATACCTTGAAAGACCAAAGTCACCAGTTTTCCATTCAAGGTTTTCGTCGAGAAGGATGTTCGTGGGTCTTGACATCCTGTGAATAATCTTCAAAAATCTATGCACAGTATTCCAGTCCCAATTTAGAGAAATAGGTGTGAGATATTATATCAGAAATATGGTTAGGTACACTTTGCCCTTTTAAAAACAAAGTAGAAATCTACATAATTTTTCTGTAATCAATACTGAAACCAAACCAGCGATTAGATTCTATTTGTTGGGTTAGAAAAAATAAATTAAAAATATCAAAGGAAAGAGAATTGAAGGAAATCCAATTCTGTGCTGTAATCTAAAGCCATTTTATCTTGTTTCCAATTCTAGTTCCGAACTCATCTGGGAAAGAAAAACAAGAACCAAATGAGATTTTATCACGGACTCAAGCAAACATATGTCTGATTAATATATATATTTACCATAAAGGCGGTCCCTTAATGACCCTCCTGACATGTGCTCGTAGATAATCATAAGTTCTTTGGATTCGTTACAGTGTCCCAGTAGAGATACCAAGTTCTCGTGATGGACTTTAGAAAGAACGTCAATCTGTTCATCAAGTGAATTCAAACGAAAGAATTTTACTATGCATGCTTATGAGTCTGGCCAAACCATCGGTGTGGTTAAAGACATTATGAATTTTACTATACATGCTTATCCATCGGTGTGGTTAAAGACATTATGGGATTGGAGCCAGAAATTGAAATGCGATGGGAGACTCTTATGCTAGATTGAAAAGGAAGCATATTACATGGTTTAATAATGTAAGAATTACCTCATTGAGGAACTGCTGAACTCCTTGATCGTTGAACAATGAGAGCACTTTTACCGCTATATCATTCCCTTCAGGCAATTTACCAAAGAACACCGATCCAAAGCCCTTTTCCAATAACTCTAAATTTTTGTGTGGGTACTGTCATCTCCCTCTATTAATTGAAGACACGGGGTTTTGTTTGATTTGGCACGATAATTGTTGAGTCAGTGCATTCATTGGAGGTAATGTCCCCATTTTCCATTCCATTGCTTTCGGTTGTGACACATTCCTTTTTCTTGTTGCCATACATAACAATGCCTGCTATCAATACTAGAGCGCTGATTAAAAATCCGCTTAGTGTTAGTCCGAGGACAACCTTCAATTTATTATTGTTTGAACGCTTTGAATTCGGTGGAGTACAGTCCCTCTTACTGATAAGTAGGTATGGGTTTCCAGAGTAACTGCAACACATCAAAGAAAGAGATTTTCCATGAACGTGATGCAACGAGATTAATTAGACTTCGAAGTCGATGCATAAATATTATCTTTGGCATTTCTATTATAGAAAATATTAAAAAAAACTGAGCTTCAAAATCTTAAAATGGGATTGGAGTCCAACATAAGGTATATAAAATAGCATTTGATTACCTGAGTTTCAACAAGCGATTGTGGAGAAGTTGTGCAGGAATCACACCGCTGAAATTATTGTTCTCTATATTCCTGTGACAATAAATTAAAAAACATTGCCGTCCTAATTTATTACTTAATTCCATTTAACTTTGAACAAAACATAAAATGGAAAAGAGAGTAAGACGTACAACTCTTTAAGGTTTTTCAATAGAGACAGCCACTCTGGAAGAACACCATTCAGGCTATTGTTTTGTAAATATCTGTATAATATCAAAAGTCAATTTTGATTTTGTGAAAATCCATAGGATCAATAGTATAAATGGACAAATGAAAAAAATATGTTGAAAAAAATAATTACAGTCTCTGCAACATAGTTGAATTGGAGAAATTTGGTAATGATCCACTCAAATAATTATTGGCAAGTGACCTGCTAATTTCAACACGAATATAACACTGCCACTTTTAGTATAATGCTCAAAGACAGCCAACGTTCGCTTCAAATTTTATGTTCCCATTTGGAGACTTATAAGCCGCCCATACATTTAAGACATACTAAGAATATCTCTACAAAACACATGTTAACCATAGACTATTACTTTTCACTGGCTGTATTTCTTCGAAGAGTTACTACTTACACAGGGGAAAAAGGGTCGAATTGTGCTTACACATTAACTAATGCAGTCAACTTTACAATATCATTAGGGATCGATCCCGTAAGATTCCTTCCCGACAAATCACTGGCAACAAGAGTATTATTATCGTCAGCTCTTATAATTTCACATCTAAATCTCGACAGTTATTTAAAGAATTAAACTTACATTTCCGAAATTCTTATGCCCGAGGAGCTGTTATCACAGCGAATCTCGTTCCACATTATCAAATAGCAAGGATCGGAAATCCAATCTTTGATGTCAAAACTCCTCTTGATAGCGTCAAGAGCCTCAACTGCAGTTTGAGAAGTACTCGTTTAGGCATCGAATTATCTGTAATTTGACAATGATAAGATTAGCAGGGCACTTACTATCTTGTGAAGATGTTGCCGGTTGCGTATGAATTAGCGAGTAATACTCCAAAGCGTTGATTATAGGAGAAAGAGTGGAGTTAGGGGCCTTCGATAATCCAAAGATAAAGTCTGATTGATTGGAGACGAATTGCAGCTCTACGGTAGAATAATTTGGTGCTAGAGTAACGATTTCAGACACTGGTTCCCCATTTGTCACGACGTTAAAAGATCTGGATGCAGTTATGTTGAGCGTCTCGAGCTCTGCAAAATACAGCAGCAGTAATGATTTGCTTCCTTGGGATAATCCGGGCAGTCTGAAATTAACGGCATCCGAGCCGTTTACAACCCACGCTGTTTGCATGACAGCAGTTGGAGGAAAGTCTTCGGCGTTGTTTATTGAAACGAGTTCTTCAGTACTTACAGATCGAAATAAATTAACATTATTAGAAGGTATACTTATATCTGATGTCCAGATGCGATCGAATTTGTCTTGAGGATACCTGCGTAATTAACCAAAGAAAACTACTCATCGTAATCATTAACAAAAAAACATATCACTACTGCTCAACACTACTACATCAAAATTGGCTCTCACATATAAAAATTCTGTTAGCTATCTGTATAGAGATATATTTATATTTTTCCATTACGGTAGAAAGATATAGATCTATGACTGATAGAAAAACGGATTACACCACTAGCTCGTTCATTATGACGCTTAGATATCCGTAGGTAAATATATAAAGTTCAAAATGTTCACCTAAGCGTCGAACTATTTCCCCAAATATCAATTCTATCTATTAACGAGAGCATTGTTCCTGACTTAGCCTGTGCATACATGCCATCTCGGAGGGGCCTCAACTCGATACCACTGAGATGGCAAACATACATCATCGTTATCGGAGGTTCTGATCAAGCAAACATACATCACTGTGCCTGAAGTAATTTGCTGAGAGTTGAGCAATAAAGACTGAAGGAGGTTCTGATCAAGCAAACATACATCACTATACTGTATTGTAATTTGCTGAGAGTTGAGCAATAAAGACTCACTTGGCAGAGGTCAGTAGATTAGCCTAATTTAATAAAAAACAATAATGAATTTTACAATAAATTTATTGTAAAATTTGACCTCATGTTGTGCTGAAAATAATAAATCTATTGTTGAATTTGATTTTTGATAGTTTATGTTCTCTATACTCCATTATAATGTGCTGAGAGCTGAGCGACTCAAGACTCACTTGGACCAGAAGATAGCCTAATTTAATAAAAAACAATAATAAATCTATTGTTGAATTTGACATTTGATAAAACAGTCAGCCATGTTGTGCTGACAATAATAAATCTATTATTGAATTTGACCTTTGATCAAACAATCAGCCATGTTCTGCTGACATAAATTTATTTATTAGATTATCTATAATAATATAGAAGCATGAGCCCGTGAACTCCTCACAACCATTGAACGGTCGTTCGAAGTTCAAAGCTGGTTGTCGCGAATCTAGATAGAACCATAATCAAACAAAGATTTATAGATTCCATGATCGCTTTTTTAATATTTTCAACTTCAACAACATATATAAAAACATATATTAAATTTATAGATTCCATGATCACTTCTTTAATATTTTCAATTTCAATAACCCGTATATTAAATGTATAGAATCATGATCACTTATTTAATATTTTCAATTTCAACAATATATATTAAATTAAATGGTATAGAATCATGATCACTTATTTAATATTTTTAATTTCAATCAACATATTTTAAATTTATAGATTCCATTATCACTTATTTAATATTTTTAATTTCAATAACACATATTAAATTTCAAGAATTCTACTGAAGATGTGGAATAATGGTTGTTTGTTTTCTATATTAATCTTGACTAAGTCTAGTTTCACACATTAATTAAAATTATTGCATGTTCAAGTTCCACTTTCACACATTAATTAATTCAACATTAATTAATTCAAGTTATATAACTTATACCTTATGATTTGTTTTGTTCAGTGTCACATATTAATTAATCAATCATTGCATGTTCAAGTTCCAGTCTTACACATTAATTAATCATTGCATGTTCAAGTTCCAGTCTTACACATTAATTAATCATTGCATGTTCAAGTTCTATAACTTATAACTTATGATCGACCAGGAGTACTCAAAAGCAAGAGGTATCACATATTAATTAAGAGGTATCACATATTAATTAATTATTAGATATTCAAGTTGTATAACTTATAATTTATGATTTTTTTTCTATATATTAATCTTGATTGAGCCTAGTCTCACACATTAATTAATCAATCATTGCATGTTCAAGTTTCAATCTTACAAATTAATTCATCATTGCATGTTCAAGTTCTATAACTTGCTATTCACATAAGAGGACTACCCAAACCCAAGAGGTGGAGTAATGATTGTTTATTAATTAATCATTGTATGTTCCAGTCCTATAACTTATGATCCACATAAGAGGCCTACCCAAGAGGTGGAGTAATGATTCTTTATTTTGTATATTAATCTTGACTATGCCTAGTCTCACACATTAATTAATCAATACGTTGAAGTTATAGTCTCACACATTAATTAATCATTACAAGTTCAAGTTCTACTCTTACACATTAATTAATCATTACATGTTCATGTTCTATAACTTACAATTTATGATCCATATAAAAGGATTATTCAAGTTCTACTCTTACATATTAATTAATCATTACATGTTCATGTTCTATAACTTACAACTTATGATCCATATAAGAGGACTATTCACATAGATTAAGAAGACAATAACATAACATAAAAAGTTTAGTGATATTCTAAGAAATTTTTATATTTTATTTTAAATTTGATAATAGTTGAAAAAACTACATAAAAATAATTATGTAAATTCTTTTAAACAATGAAAAAAAAATATTTAAATTTTATAAGTTAAATTAGATATAGTTTTAAAATTAAAATAACAAAGAAAAATTTAAATACATTAAATAATAAATAATAGTATATAAATTAAAATTATTTATAAAATTTAAATAGTTTTAATTATCAACCAATATTCTATGAACATTTTTCTTCATCCTTAACATTTAAATTTTATAAATTAAATTAAATATGATTTTAAAATTAAAAATAACACATATTAAATTCAATTTTAACAAAATATTTAAATTTTATAAATTAAATTAAATATGATTTTAAAATTAAAAATAACACAATTCAATTTTAACAAAATATTTAAATTTTATAAATTAAATTAAATATTGTTTTAAAATTAAAAATAACAAAAAAAAAAAAATAATTTATAAATTAATTGATTTTATAAAATTCAAATAATTTTATAAACAACAATAGATTTTATGAACATTTTTCTCCATCTTTAACATAACTAGTTCAACTTTGTTATTGCAATAATTTTTGTTAGGTTTATTATACAAGGAAGAACTTCATATACATAAACACACAATGTGCTATATTAAAATGGAATTTGAGTTCAATTTGTTTGATTTTAATTATTAATTTATTATAAAACTTATTAAAGTTTTATGAAATTTATATATTAAATTTCATATTTTGAAAAATTAAAAAATAAATAATTTTTATTTATTTTATAATCAAATGTTTATAAAATAATTAATTTTCTAATTTTCTAAAAAACTAAACAAATATAAAAAATTAAAAATAAATAAATAATCCATCACTACCATATGTCTTGTAATATTAATATGATTAGCACTCATACAAAGTGACAACCAAATTTTTTTAGACTACGCCTAATACCCCATTACCCGAGTGACCACGCCACACACAAATACAAAGTGAGAGAGGGCTCCGACAGGGATGCCCTCTCTCTCCTTATCTCTTTATTCTGATTATGGAGGGTCTCAGCCTTCTTCTCAACAAAAAATTCTCCGAGCTCCACATTTCCGGTATTAAAGTCTCTAAGTTTATTAAATTGGTCCATCTCTTGTTCGTTGATGATGTGCTTATCTTCTCAAAGGCCGATTTACCTGAGTGGTTGATAATACTTGAGGTATTGCAGCTATTTTGTTCTGTCTCAGGTCTATCCATAAACGTATCCAAATCCTCCATACACTACTGGGGTATCACGGATGCTGAACTGCTCACTCTCAAGGCTACAGTCCCCTTTAACTTTGTTCATCTGAGTGTAGGTTTCAGGTACCTCGGATTCCAGTTAAATTTGGGAGCCTCCCCTCCGGATGACTGGAAAAAGCTGGTGGCTCACTTTGAAAAAAGGATAAACTTCTGGTGTACCAAATGGCTATCCCTGAGCGGCCGTTACATCCTAGTCAAGTCGGTCCTGAAATCTCTTCTCGTTTACTGGATGTCTCTGGTAAAAATTCCATCCAAAATCATTACTCTTCTACGGAAACTCACCTTTAATTTTCTTTGGAATAGTCATCCTGGACAATTCCGTTTCCACCTGTGCAACTGGGCCGATCTGTCAAAGCCTCGGAGGAATGGTGGCTGGGGGCTCATGAATTTGTCCCTGTTCAATATAGCCCTCCTGGCAAATTATTTTTGGAGAGCTGTCTCCATTGACAGTATATGGCACCGTATAATAGCAGACAAATATATGTGCTCAAGGCCGCTTGCTTGCTGGATCCGTAAGCCCACCTTTCAGATGAGATCGACATCTTCTTTCTAGAAAGGGTTGGTTTCATCTATTCCTGTCATACTCCATTGGCTTGTGTGGATTCCAGGTGATGGCACTGAGATTCAGATAGGTTGTGACAAAGTTCTCGGGCTGGGTGATCGATCTCTCCTTTCCTCTGACTTAAGGGCTCATCTCTGGCAACAAAATATTACACATCTAGCACATATCAAAAAACAGCCTGGCTGTCGCTCCCTCCCTGACAGATGGCTGGAAAGTGGCGATTTACACTTAAGTTTTCCGTCTACTATCGAGTGGAACAATTACATCTCGGCCATCAAAGAAGCTGGTATCACTCTTTCATCATGTCCTAATACACTTCGATGGGCCGGTGGAGATGCCACGGGAAACTTGACTGTAAAGAACCTTTATGATGCACTTCTCAAACAGAGGTACTTAGAAGTGGATCGATCTTGGTTCACACTTGTTTGGCGCTGGGAGATCCCCCTCAAGATCAAGATTTTTATTTGGCTCGCTGGAAAGGAAATATCGCTCACCTGGGATATGCTTCGTCGGAGGGGTTGGGAGGGGCCAGGAATTTTCCTTCTCTGCAGAAGAGCGACTGAAGACATTCATCACCTATTGGTCCATTACCCCTTCACCCGGACGGTGTGGACTCTTGTGCTCAGTCATCTTCGGCTGAATGTAATCTGGAGCGGCCCCACTCTTTCTTTTAGCTACTCCAGGTGGTTGACTGTTGCCTCGGCACCTAAGTCATTACCGGCGCTTGTCTCATGGCAGATTTGGATAGCCAGAAATCGTGCCATTTTCGATGCCCATCCTCCTTCCCAGCAAGAGGTTTTTCAAAAAATCTCGGTTTCCATCAACTGGAAACAGCCATTACAAAAATCACCTAAGCTTGATGTTTGTGATTTACATTTTCTGAATGGCTATACAGTTTCCTGGTTCGATGGGGATGCTCTGCCCAGTGGAGACTGTTGTGGGGCGGGGGGTGTTTTCAAATCACACCCATCTCGACTCACCTTTTGGTACTTAAACTGTGGTGTGGGCACAAACAATAAAGCGGAGTTAATGGGCCTCTGGGCTGCCCTTTACCTTGCTTCTTGTTGGTCAATCAACCTCCTACACATCCTTGGTGACTCTCGCATTATCATTGACTGGATCTCTAAAAAGTCTGACTTACAAACAGTCCACAATGATAGCTGGAAGGTCAAAGTGATGGAGCTGTCTAAGAATTTCACTGACGTAAACTATCTCCATATCCCTAGATCACTCAACGCTGAAGCAAACGCCCTCTCTAAATTGGCTTTAAAGGGAGTTGTTGGTCGCCTCATGGTTTTCCACAGGGATAGAGGAATAGAGAGTCCATCCACCTCTATAAACGTATTCGAATGATGAGGGCAGTATTTCCTTTCTCTGCTGGTGTCATGAGGATGCTTGGAATACTGTTTATTTGTTCTCTCTTTTGACTGTTTTATTGATCAACTGTCTTTGCTGGTTTGATCCCTCCCGGAAGGCGAACTCTTAGGATTTCGGTTTTGAGGGCAGTGCAGAATGTAAAAAAATTTATACCTTATATAAATTGGAGCAATTTTCTCTTGGAAAAAAGAGACCAAAGAAAAATAAAACAATGATTCGGTTAGCTCTGCACGTACTTCCATGCAGCAACGGACCAAAATTTATACCTTAAAAAGAACATCCCTATCTGTCATCTCATCTGAGGTTGCATATAGGATCAATCCGATCAAATCAGTTCAAGAATTATATCAGATAAATTATAAAGATAACGTCATCTTTCTTTTTTTTTGTAATAAAATTGTCACAAATTATATTAGGACTATTATTTTTACATCATCTCGGAGAAAAAGTTTCAGGGCAGCCAATTCTGCATTTTTTTACTGCTGAGGCAATCCAGAAATCAGATACTACTTCCAAAAAAGAATATTGGAAACTGATTACATCAGTTCTGAGCCAAAAAAAAAAACCATCTTAAAACTACAACAAAATGAAATATCACTGTACATGAAACATAAGTTCGAGATTACATCCCACAAAAATCATTCAAAAAGAAAACAAGCAATAAATAGCGCTTTAGTAAATTTCCATACACTGATGCGGGCCTTCATTCACACCATCCCAGGAGTAGTATGTTAGTCTATCTTTAGGCGCTAATAATGTTTGTTTGGATAATCTATCTGCCTTCACGTTAGATTCTCAATAGATATGTTGAAAGCTGATGTCTTGGAAAAATTTTGTGCTAAGATCTGGGTTTTGTGTTTCTACCCTTCAATTTGGGTAGCTTGGAGATGCCTTTTTCCCCCAACCAATCTATAACCACTTTGGAATCCCCCAACATCTGGATATGGTGAAAACCCAGGAGATTTGCAATGGTCATTGCAGCCCACGCTCCCAATAATTCATCTTTTGTATTGGAGCCTTCTCCACAGTTAATAAACCATCTTACATCTTGTTCATTTAATCTCTTTAACAATCCCCCTGCCCCACAATTTGATCCCCCTGCAATGGAATCCCCATCAAAGAAAGCCAAAGTGAAACCAATCCGCTGGATAATAGGGCTCAACTTTAAGGCCTGTGACTTAAAAAAGGTTTGATGGTTATTAAGAGCGCTTAAAGTCCTGTAGGCAACGAAACCTATAGAGGGGATCTTCCCTTCAAAAAGAGCTTCCTTCCGAGATTTCCAAATGTACCATCTCAATAGAACATGCAACCTTTTTAATGCATCTTTGTTCAGTAACCAAGAGTCCATACAATCGATGATGTTTTGACTGCCCCAAGACCACTGCAGATTCAAGTTAATTAAAGAAATTGACCAGGCGGCTTGAGTAAGTCGACAATTTATGAATAAATGTTTGTTGTCTTCAATGGATTCTATGCACAGGACACATAATCTTGTTCCCGTCCATCCCTTAGATTGTAAGACATCCCACGCTAATATTCTATTCTCTATTGCCAGCCAAAAGAATAGAATTATTTTTAGTTGGATTCTCCATTTCCACAACTGAATCTGCCACCCTCTCCTGATCGATAGGTCCTGAGTAGAAATGATTGCATTATAGAAATTCTTGATTGTTAGTCTACCTGACTCGTCTCCTCCATTCCAAAGCAATTGATCCTCCAACCCTTTATTAAGTGCAATCCCCGCTAGCCTTAGCTCCTCTGTGTAATTGTTCCAGGCAATTGCATGATCTCCTCTCAAGTCCAGATCATCACTACTTTTCCAGATGTCTGCGAAGGATAGAGGTTCTCTTGTTGAAAGCGATTTTGCCAAAGAATTCACCCGCTTTCCATATAGTAAGGTAATGAGCTCCTCAGAGAGGAATGCTCAATCACCCAACCCCAAAATCCTATCGCGGCCTATAGAGATTAAGTGGCCTGTTCCAGGGCACCAACATAGCCATTGATTGATAACAGGGAATGTGCGACTGAGGCTATTCTGTAAATTCTAACCTTGTACAATATCTACTGCAAACAAATATTCAGAAAAAGAACAGAAAATATACAATGGAAAATACAAACATTACACAGAGATTTTTCCCCTAGAAACCCAAATCAGGAAAACCAACATATTCTATATTCATTCATTGTGTTACAATGTTTACAATACAAAATACATATAGGAGCCAGCGACATCCAAAACCCTAACCCAATGACCTGGATTAGTCCAAAACCCTAGTTCCTTAACTGGAAAGAGAAAAGCATCGGAAAAGAAACCATGTGCCAAAAAGCCACCTAAATATAATGCGGTCTCAAAAATGCAGTCCCGATGCAGAAAAACAAAATTTCGGGGGTGTTGCCCCCGAACCCGTGCGCGCCCGACGCATACGATCAGACACAACTGCTTTTGCAAATAATATAACACATACCCAACATTCTCCCACTTCTTGTTTTCTTTGCATACAGGGGGTTACAGCGTTACATAGTCAACAATCCATGGCAGCAATGCCCATGGATCCTCTACACCAAGAGAACTTCTCAGTGCTCACAAATTTTGTTAATGAGTCTGCAACATTATTCAAAGTGTCCACCTTCATCACTAATACTTTCTTTTCTTCAATCATGTCTCTCACAAAGGATATTGAACATCAATGTGCTTTGTCTTTGAATGATAAGTAGAGTTCTTTGCCAGAAAAATTGCACTCTAACTATCACACTCTATCCTTACAGCTTGTTGTACCAACCCAATACCTGAACACAATCTTTGTAACCATACTTCTTCCTTACTTGCATGAGTGGATTCCATGTATTCAACTTCTGTAGTTGAAAGTGCCACTACAACATGTCTTTTGCTCATCCAACTTATTGCTCCTCTAAACAGGTTAAACATATAACCGCTTGTAGATCTCCTACGATCCAAATTTCCATCTGAGTCTGCATCCATAAAGCCATGTATATCCACCACTCTGTCCAATCTCGTTCTTCCTTTGTAGCACAATCCATAACTAGCAGTGCTATGCAAATACCTAAAAACCCTTTTTACTGTTGTCCAATGCTCTTTCCTTGGTTTTGACATATACTTGCTCAAAACTCCCACTGCATGTGCAATGTCCGGTCTAGTACAGACCATTGCATACATCAAACTGCCAACTGCACTCACATATGGAACATGAGACATGTCCTCCTCTTCTTCATGTGTCTTGGGACACTGATCCGTAGATAACTTTACACCAATAGGAATATAAACCTTGACCGATTTACATTCCTGCATATTAAACCTCTGCAATATTGTCTCGACATGTTTTCTATGATTTAACCAGAGTTTCCTCCTTTTTCGATCTCTTTTAATTTCCATTCCCAAAATGAAATTTGAAGCACCGAGATCCTTCATGTCAAATTTAGAGGACAACTGAGTTTTCACATCCTATATAATCTCCTTGTTGTTTCTTATCAACGACATGGCATCCACATATAAGAGAAAATAAATCAAATGATCACCAATTAATTTAAAATACACACAGTGATCTTCTTTGCTTCTTGTGAAGCCAAGTCCTAGCATATAAGTATCAAAGTTTTGATACCACATTCTTGGTGATTGTTTTAAACCATACAAGGACTTTTTCAGCTTCCATATTAGCTCCTTCTTTCCTTTCACAACATAACCTTCTGGTTGCTTCATATAGATTTCTTCTTCCAGATCCCCATGCATGAATGTTGTCTTTACATCCATCTGTTCTACTTCAAAATCAAATGCAATAGTAATAGATAACATAAATCTTATAGAGGTTAACTTGGCAACAGGAGAAAAAAATATCACCAAAAACAATTCCCTCAACCTGGGAATAACCCTTTGTTATTAACCGGGCTTTGTATTTCTCCACTTTTCCTTCTGCATTCAGCTTCTTTTTAAATATCCATCTGTTGCCAATGGGCTTTCTTCCAGTTGGCAACTCCACTAAATACCAAGCCTCATTCTTATCCAAATATTCCATTTCTTCTTCCATGGCCCTTTTCTAGAGATTTCCATCCTCTGAATCCACTACCTCCCTGACAGTTCTAGGATCATCATCAGTGATAGACAAAGCAAAATTTGAACGAAAATTAGATGGACTATATCTTTCCGGTAGCCTTCTTTCTCGAACCGATATCCTCAATACTGGAGTATCAGAATCTTCTTCTTCTTATTCATGTTCTTCTATAGAGTCTGATTCATTATCCTTTAAATCAAACTCTATCTTCTTTGGTTCTTCCTTACTTGGTAGGTCTTCCTATTTAACAACATCCTTCATTTCTGTAAATACCACATCTCGGCTATACACTACCTTCTTAGTTTCCAGGTTCCAAAGCTTATAACCTTTGAGACCATCTTTATATCCAATAAAGATACATTTTTCATCCTTCTTATCCATCTTACTTCTATTTTCCTTTGGAACATGAACATATGCATCGCATCCAAATACCTTAAGATGTGTGAAAGAAGGTTCCTTACCAGTCCATACCTCTTGTGGAGTCTTGTCATTCAACCCTGATGAGGGTGATATGTTGACCAGATAACATGCAGTACCCACTGCCTCTACCTAGAATTCTTTCCCTAACCCGACATCACTGAGCATGCACCTTGATTTTTCCATCAGCATCTTTGTTATCACTGAAATTTCGTCCGCAAATGGTTACGGGAATCCAACATCTTCAAACATCTATTAGTTCACCCATGGACCAAAAATGCATTTCCAAAAGGTCCAAAACTATACAACTAGTAATAAAATTAGCATGTGCTAAGACTACACAGGAAGCGCGCACACATGCACCATCCAAAAGTGCACATGTGCCCGAGGCACGACTGTGGACAAAAAACACCGCACACCCCTCAGAGTGATGCATTTATGATGTTGGTCGGCCTCCCACCCACTTCTGGTTCAGCTTCCAAGTCGATTTGACATCTAAATATCGGTTGAATCTGGCTGGGTGGCTGGTCAAAGACCTAAGGGTGCCCTAAATGGCCCTTTGTTCACACTAAAGGTTGGTTCAATAATGCCTCAAAGCTATGTTATAAAAAGAGGCCATGGGTGCACTACATTTTCAAGGAATTCATTTGTATTGTTATGCTGCCTATATTCTCTTGGAGCATCCTCTTTCCTTATCAAGAGCATATAAGCATCATTTCAGTTGAGCTATTCACATCACCTTTTGAGTGAATGAGCTTGGGATTCTTTCACCATTTCTTTCAATTTTTCTAGTTGTAAGAAGATCTCAATCTTGGGGGTTCAAGAGCCCTCCCTTGGAGTAAGAGGGGACCCAAAGTATCCCTTTCTCTTTGGTGTTTTCTTTCCAATAATACAATCCTTTCCATTGGTGGCATGAGTCTTGTTTATTTCTTGTTCTAATGTCTTTATGCACTCTAGTTTAATTTCTTTTATTGTTCTTAGCTTAGACTTTTGTTTATATCATATGCTTGATGTTTCTAACTCTTGTATTCACTATTGTCTTGCCTAGCTAACCCAACTAGGCTTCTAAGAACCTATATTTTGTTCATTTAGGTGACAAAAGAGGCGCAACAGATTGGCGACTCCACTGGGGACAGGTATCAAATTCCTACCCCATTTGGGTTATTTTATCTCTTCTTTCTTTTTCTTTAACTTGCAGGGACAATAAACGGCCCAAGACGACCTGCAAAAATCCAAATTCAAAGCTGAGTAGAGAGAATTTTTTCACGACTGTGTAACAGACAATGCATGCATGTTTTAACCCACAGGCGCGTCTTCAGCGCTTGTGCGCCAAACCCACTATATTGCTCAGCACCCTCTGCGCACCTGCGCCCAAAAGTCATTTTTAGTTCACGCATTGGCGCTCCCAGTGCCTCTATCTACTCTTTGACCCACACATCTGTCCTGAAAATGAAATATTGTAAGGGTTTATTTGATCTGTTGAAGGCCCATAGCCTTCTTAAAATTTATTACTTGCAGATTGTAACATGCACCAGACTTAGATACCCTCTCTATATAAAGAGATTAGTCAAAACATAGGCACTTAGGGAGTTAAAAACATTTTTTCCTCTTGTGTTTTCGTGTTGCCACATGGATGGATTGCTTTGATTAAAGTTTAAGTTGGAATCATTCTACATAACATATAAAACTTGCATTGGGACTAGAAATTGGATATCAATCATTGAGTATGCTATTCTCTCGCGCTCCAAAGTGATCTTGAGAATCAGAAAGAGGTTGGGGGAAAATTTCATTTCCCTTAAAAAGATAAAATATTTAGGAGAGGACAACATCCCCCCTCGGGACTTGTCTTAGTTCATTTTTCAAACACATCTTAAGATTGTAAGGGCATGTTATCACACAGTTTGTAAGGAGGACAAAAGCTTGAAGTTTGTAGGTCAAACTGGCGTAACAGAAACCTATCCCACCCAATGTCACCACAATGGGGAGTTTCTTTCTCTTTAGGGAGGTTAGGCCCAGGGGAGACGTCCTCGGTAACCTGGAGTTTTGAAGAGGAAAGAGAATAGTAGGTCAAAGACAACTTTTCCCCCTTCACAAGTTACCACCAAAAGATAGTCCCAGCTAAACAACCAATAAAGATGAATAATAACCAGGTAGAGTCCCTGCCCGAGAACAAAACAACAACAAATTGATATATGCAGGTCTTGGTTAGCACATTATGTATATTAATGACTATATAATATTTAAATAAGCAATTATGGCAATCAATATTGATGAAGTCAATGTTTATCAATATAGCAATGGAAATAATATCACTTCCTCAATAAATACTCAAATGACATGGCATTCAATGTAACAAATCAACACACCATCTGATAAATGCCTTTAACTACCATTCGATTGCTTATAAAATGAAACGTTGTTGCATCAATATGAAATAACCAAGGGTGACATCAGCATTCTAGGGTTAGCAGGTTAGGGTTAGTGTAGTTAGGGTTTCAGTTTTGAAAGAAGTTTGAGAGTTTTTTGGATCAAATCACTTCAATGTTAGAGGCTTAGATCAATGCCTTATGGTTTAATGGAGTCAACAAGAAGGACACAAGAGTTGAAGGAGGATAACTAAATACTAGAGGGAAAGGTTTTGAAGTGTTGTAATAGCAGGGCTTCAGAGACAAAATCCTATGGGAGAGAGGCTCACTCCGGTGTTGCTAAATAAAGGCCTCGTGCTCTCTCCTCCTTCTTTAGATCAAATTGGCAAAACAGATAGTTGAAGATAAAGAAAAGACAACCAAAGAATGAGGGTTTGAAGAGGCAAAGTGTTGCTACAGCAAGGCCTTTTCAGCAAACCCTAGAATGGTACGGCCCTGGTGTACAAGAACTAGGCCAAGGACATTTCACTCTCTTTGGCTTCTAGATAGTACGACTAGCTTAGAGAGAAGAAGAAATGAGAGTGTAGTTATGGCTAGGCTCTCTCTTCCTTCTTCAATGGCTGAAAATTTCTTTATCAGGGGACATGAGACAAGGACCAATTAAATGTGCTTGTCACCTAGGGTTTTGATTTAGCAAATTTATAAGTAATATGCAATAAATTTAGACTACAACCATTCAATAATAAGTTATGCAGAGAACACACTTACAATTCATGAAGAAATAACCATGCAAACCCTAGTTGTAACACCTTCCTTCAAGCGAAACACCATAAATGCCAAAAAAAGTCTTCCTTCAACAAGTGTGCCTCTCTTAAATCAGCCAAAAACCCCAATAGGGCACTAAAATCAGACCTCACTAATGAGTGAGTGATCTATGATGATAAAATGAGGTTAAAACTCCTCAATATATAGTGTATCAATGACCTAATTTACTTTTTTAGGTCATAAAAAGGCCGACAAGGACATAATACCAAAATCACATTATTTCTACATTAAATGTTCTTTTTAAAACCTAATTGAGCAAAAGGTGAGACGTCACCCCTTCTAAGGGAGACGTTAGCCCCTTTTAGGGAAAATGTAGCAATAAAGAGCAAAACGTTAGCCCTCTTTGGGCCTCACCATCATGCCACATGTGCCAAGTGCCCTGTCAAATTGTCACATGCTCAAGGTGACGTCTTGAGTTCATAGGTGATGTCTTCGGCCATCCAGGGAAAACATTTCACTGGAAGTGGGTCAACCCCCCTAGGCTAGGCTCTGCCAAAGTGTCTCTTATGAAACATCCTCTTCTTCTCCAGTGAAAATCGTCCTATCTCTGCCCCCTGATGGGGTCTCATCATCCATCTAGTAGGCTCTTCAGCCCCATGGAGGTCCGAACTGATCATCTCCCAATGTGTATCGGTCCAAATGGTACATGTCTGTTGGGCATGGTCCTGCACATCAAAAGCTACGCCCTGCATGGGCTCATTAGTCATAGGGATCATAGAAATGTCAATCACATTTCATCATTAATATTATTAAACATATGCATAAAAACCCTGATACATCGGTCAATAGCTCAAAGACATTACAAAAACCTACAATACAAGACTGGAGAAAAAGACAGGACATCCTATTGGGCTAGTATCCATAAGAAAGTGAAAGTTTCCAGGAAGATTTCATCCAAGCCATGTAAGTGACGTGATGTGGTTAGGGGATGTCCAAACATGTGGGTGAAGTGAGAGCCAAGGATGCATAATGTTATCTATGGGTGCCTTTGTAGAAGGCGAGTTGTACCTACCATGGATGCATATTTTTCCAAGCCCGTTCTTTCCTTTATTCCTTTTTATATTTATTCTTTAATATGATTTTTATTTTTCTTTGTCTTTTTACTCAAGAGCTAACCAAAGGATACTGCCTTGGCATGGTGACTAGAGTTGACAGTGTTACCCACAAGTACTTTCACAGAGATGAGAAGGTTGGCTCGTGATGAGAGCCCCTTTCCCTTGGCCATGCAACCAAAGGTCACTGCCCTGGCATGGTAACCAGATGGTGGCAATGTCATATTGTTAGGTACCCATGAACCTAATAGGTTGGCTCGTGATGAGACCCCCTATCCTCTTGACTAGGTCTTGTTTGTTATTTTCCGGTTCCCTCTTGTTTCTTGCTGAGAGGCCTTTTATTGCCTTTCCGGGGATCCCTGGGCGAAGCATCACGAGCTTTTATTTCTAGGCATTTATTTTTTACCAGTTGCTTTTACCTTCTGGGCCTTTATCCCCTTCTTCCCACGAGATACGGTGCAATCCTACAAACAGGTCAGCCCAATGCCTGGACAAGGGGAATGGGACAAATGAGTGGGAGATAAGATGAAACAATGGTTCTATGATGGGAGCGGATGACGGATTTTCAGAAATTCCCCAGTGGAAAACCAAAACCCATGGGCATAGGCTTGCTAGGGCACCCTGTCAATTCCCCCAAGCATGGTCAAGTGTGAAAATGTAATATCCAAGTAGTTGTTAGAGATAAAAGGAATCAGATGCATATATTTAAAGGTTTAAATGATCGAAAGTGACACATACCATGATACCTGGACCAATTACCCCATGGAGCAAGAACCTCTTCTGATACAAGACCAAGCCGATGGTGATGGATTCTTCTACTATTGAAAAGACAAAGCTAATGGAAGAAGAAAAAGATGGGCCCTCCAGGGCCATGCTCAGGTCAATCCTGCTCTTGGTACTCCATGTCTAGGACCTGTGGGCCTCGAGACATGATCTCCT
>SNQJ01S0036592.1:95960-113296 GCA_010110895.2 Picea sitchensis
AGAAGCAGGAGAACAGCAGGTTGTACCGTGACAGTCAGAGTGCCATTCACCTTGCAAAGAAATCAACCTTCCATTCGAAGACTAAGAATATACAGTTGAGGTACCACTTCATACGATCTGCCTTGGAAGATGGACAATTGAAGTTGTAAAAGATACACACTAGCCAGAATATTGCAGACATGCTAACAAAGGGAGTAACCAGGGAGAAACTGAGTTCTTGCTCAGTTTCAGTTGGTCTTCAAGAATGAAGATGAAGATGAGAAATTTTCCAGGTCCAAGAAGGTTCAGAGTCTAGCATATACATCAGTGGTGGAGTTGTTGAGATCAGTCTCCAAGTGGGATATTGTTGGTTGTGGATCTTGATTATCTTCCTGATTTAGAGGTCTTTTACTTTCAGCCATGTTTATACCCCATGAAGTATTTACACCCCAGAAGTATGTACACTCTTCCACGCGGGGGAGTGCAGAGGGGAGGTACCCCCTCTGCGGGGTCCAGGGGGTCTATCCCCCGGGCTGGGCGGTCTGGGGGCAAGCGGGCCCCCAAGCAAAAATTGCCTTGTAAAAGTATATTGTAATTTCATTGTAAATTTGGACCGTTCATTATAAGGTCGCAGATCTAACGGTAGAGATTATGTTAGGGTTTTTTGCCCTAGAAGGCAACCCTCTTTTATGAGGGAAATGTATTGCAGCTATGGAGGATGGTGAATATTGTATTCTGAGAGAGGGGACTGTGATAGAAAGAAGAGGAAGTTACAACAGGTTTTGTTGTAGGTTGTATCCCTTCATTTGCTGGATAATAATAAAGGAAGGACCTGGCAATTTCTCTGGTGGACGTAGCCCACACTGGGTGAACCACGTAAATCTANTTACTTGTACTTACCTGTTGGTTGGATGTTGGGTGTAGTCAAACAACCAGTGAAGCTAATCCAACAATGTCTCACAATACCTACCTTTGTGCTTCATCATAAACCAGAACAGTGACAAATCAAGCACAAAAATGACATGGGTCAGAGCATATATCATATCATCGAAAATCATAAAGTCTAACTCATGGAGGCAGGTGGGAGGGGTAAAATCTTTCCAAGTCCATATCTGAGGAAAGCATTCAATCCACCTTCAGAAAGGGTCATGAAAATCCCAAGGTTTAGAAAACTGACTAAAAAGGTCTGCACATTGGCTACCTAGGACGTTCTCACACTTTGAATCATGGGAAGGGATTGACAAGGATGTATCAGACGACTGGAAAATTCTCAAGGGAAAGTTGAAAAACTGATATGATAAACTTGATCTTGTAATATTCAACCAACCCTTGGACTCTAGGGTTTTCCCCAGAGGAAACTCAAAATCAAAAAACATACTTCCCAACTACACCTATAGAAACATAACAAGGTGAAGTAATCGGAGGTGGCTGGGGAAATTCGTCACAAGGATCCTCCTTTAAGACAAGAAGGTTCTTACTTTTATCAAGACCTGAGCATAGAGGTGGTTGATAATCATATTCATGGAGAGAATCCAAGTGCTCACAGGGGTACTCATCAAAACCATCAAGGTAAGACTGAAAATCATCATGAAAATAAGGTACTAGGTCATCCTTGGGTGTTTGAAGAATACGGGTAAAAATCTCATTTCCTTGTTGCCACTAATAAAGAGTAATCTGTTGTGACAATTCTAAATGCAACACTTGGAAATGACTCTCAATGTCATATATGGGGTCCATGTCATAACCAACTATATCCCACCTACGTCTCCCAACATGTATGAACTCATCAATGTTATCAACTATGTCACTATTTGTGTCATAACATACGGGTTTTGAAAAATTCAACGACACATTTATTTCCTCCTTATCTCGCCCATCATAAAGTAGAGAAGCATCAAAATCTTGGGGAGGAGGGAAACTTACTATTTCTTCTTGTGCAGGAGCTTCGAGGACTTTAGTGTTTTCAGCATGCACTATTTTTTCATCCTCATGGACTGTTTCTTTGTCTTTGATTGTACAACAAGGAATATTCATTTTGTTCAAGGCTTCCATTTCTCCTTCATTTTCTGAAACATGGAACAAGGTGTCATTGGAATCCTGAAAAGGAAAGCAACTAACCTCAACGTCCTTTTGTCATGTAGGAGAAACAAGCTCTTAGATTGCTTCATCAGAGGGAAGGGCATAAGTTGATACTTCATCATTTTTCTTGGGTTCCATCTCCTCAGCCATGTCTTCAGCAATCCCTTGTTGAATGAAGGTTTGTTCCCCTTCTTCCTGGAAATCGTCAATGAAGTTTTCATGGGAAAAAAAACTTTCCATACTAAGAGTACCTGAGGTGAAGAGGTCTTTTATCCCGGATAAGGATATGTTTCGTTCAATTCCTGTAGCCATGTCGTAAGCTTCATCGAGCATCCTTGGGCCCTTTTTACTGAGGGGCAAGCCTAAGTGTTCCAGGATTGCATGGGTATAGAGATGGACAATATACTTGTCTTTAGGACAATGGATTATAGGAATCTGACATAGAGTTCCCTCAAACCTACTCTGGAAGTCAAATAGGGTTTCATTCTCAACTTTTTTTATATGCTCGATTTTTTTTAGCAGTACTGAGATGTCTCCCAATCTTATGCGACATTCTTTGAGAAAGACTTCTTCTAGTTGGTTCATGGAGGTGATGCTAGCATCGGGAAGATCATCATACCATCTTTTAGAATTCCTGTGAAGAGTGGTGGGAAAAATTTTCATCACTACATCTCTGGCATCATCATCGATAGGATGGAGACCAAAATAACAATAAAAATTATTCACGTGAAATTCATCTCTTTCCCCATCGCTACCAATGAATTTAGGGAGCCATATTTCTTCTATCGGGGGTATTTGTCGTGGGTATCCCGAGATTTTTCTCATGTCTAAAGGCTTGTAGTTCCCAGGATCCCAGTGTGAAGTCATCATTGGCTTCGTCATCAATGGAGTCGCCAGATAATTTTCTTGAAACTATCAAAACATAAGGCAAAACACCCGAGTGGAGTCACCAAGTAAGCTTGTAAGATAAGGCATCTAGAGGTAAGGCTTACTGAAAAGTGTCGTCTGAGGAAAATTGACTCAGTTTTGCCTGACAACGGTGCCAAAATATTATCGCACAGTTTGTAGGGAGGACAAAAGCTTGAAGATTGTAGGTCAAACTAGCGTAACAAGAACCTATCCCACCCAATGTCACCATGATGGGGTGGTTCTTTCTATTTAGGGAGGTTAGGCCCAGGGGAGATGTCCCCGGTAACCTGGAGTTTTGAAGAGGCAAGAGAATAGTAGGTCAAAGACAACTTTTCCCCCTTCACAAGTTACCACCAAAAGATAGTCCCAACTAAACAACCAATAAAGATGAATAATAACCAAGTAGAGTCCCTGCCCGAGAACAAAACAACAACAAATTGATATATGTAAGTCTTGGTTAGCACTTTATGTATATTAATGACTATCTAATATTTAAATAAGCAATTATGGCAATAAATATTGACGAAGTCAATGTTTATCAATATAGCAATGCAAATAATATCACTTTCTCAATAAATACTGAAATGGCATGGCATTCAATGTAACAAATAAACACACCATCTGATAAATGCCTTTAACTACCATTCAATTGCTTATAAAATGAAACGTTGTTGCATCGAGATGAAATAACCAAGGGTGACGTCAACATTCTAGGGTTAGCAGGTTAGGGTTAGTGTAGTTAGGGTTTCAGTTTTGAAAGAAGTTTGAGAGTTTTTTGGATCAAATCACTTCAATGCTGGAGGCTTAGATCAGTGCCTTAGGGTTTAATGGAGTCAACAAGAAAGATGCAAGAGTTAAAAGAGGATCACTAAAGACTAGAGGGAAAGGTTCTGAAGTGCTGCAATAGCAGGGCTTCAAAGACAAAACCCTAGGGGAGAGAGGCTCACTACGGTGTTTCTAATGAAATGCCTCGTGCTCTCTCCTCCTTCTTTAGATCAAATTGGAAAAACGACTAGCTGAAGATAAAGAAAAGACAACCAAAGCAGAAGAAGAAAGGTGTTGCTACAACAAGGCCTTTTCAACAAACCCTAGAATGGTATGACCATGGTGTAGATGAAATAGGCCAAGGATGTCTCACTCTCTTTGGCTTCTCGATAGTACGACTAGCTTAGGGAGAAGAAGAAATGAGAGTGTAGCTATGGCTAGGCTCTCTCTTCCTTCTTCAGTGGATGAAAATTTCTCTATCAGGGGACATGAGACAAGGACCAATTAAATGTGCTTGTCACCTAGGGTTTTGATTCAACAAATTTATAAGTAATATGCAAGAAATTTAGACTACAACCATTCAATAAGAAGTTTTGCAGAGAAAACACTTACAATTCATGAAGAAATAACCATGCAAACCCTAGTTGTAACACCTTCCTTCAAGAGAGAAACACCATAAATGCTAAAAAAAGTCTTCCTTCAACAAGTGCGCCTCTCTTAAATCAGCCAAAAACCCCAATAGGGCACTAAAATCAGACCTCACTAATGAGTGAGTGATCTATGATGATAAAATGAGGCAAAAACTCCTCAATATATAGTGTATCAATGACCTAATTTACTTTTTTAGGTCATAAAAAGGCCGACAAGGCCATAATACCAAAATCACACTGTTTCTACATTAAATTTTCTTTTTAAAACCTAATTGAGAAAAAGGTGAGACATCACCCCTTCTAAGGGAGATGTTAGCCCCTTTTAAGGCAAATGTAGCAATAAAGAGAAAAACATTAGCCCTCTTTGGGCCTCTCCATCATGCCACACGTGCCAACTGCCCTGTCAAACTGTCACACGCTCAAGGTGATGTCATGAGCTCATAGGTGACATCCTGGGCCATCTAGGGAAAACGTTTCACTAGAAGTGGGTCAACCCCCCTAGGTCGTGCTCTGCCAAAGTGCCTCTAATGAAATGTTCTCTTCTTCTCTGGTGCAAAAACCCTGATCAACCATCGTCCTATCTCTGCCCCCTGATGGGGTCTCAGCATCCATCTGGTGGGCTCTTCAGCCCCATGGAGGTCCAAACTGATCATCTCCCCATGTGTATTGGTCCAAATGGTACCTGTCTATCAGGCATGGTCCTGCACATCAAAATCTACGCCCTCCATGGGCTCATTATTCACAGGGATCATAGCAATGTCAATCACATTTCATCATTAATATTATTAAACATATGCATAAAAACCCTGATACATCGGTCAATTGCTCAAAGACATTACAAAAACCTACAATACAAGACTGGAGAAAAAGACAAGACATCTTATTGGGCTAGTATCCATAAGAAAAGGAAAGCTTCCAGGAAGATTTCATCGAAGCCATGTAAGTGAGGTGATGTGGCTAGGGGATGTCCAAACATGTGGGTGAAGTGAGAGCCAAGGATGCACAATATTATCTATGGGTGCCTTTGTAGAAGGTGAGTTGTACCTGTCATGGATGCATATTTTTCCAAGCTCGTTCTTTCCTTTATTCCTTTTTATATTTATTCTTTTATTTGCTCTTTCTTTTTCTTTGTCTTTTTACTCAAGAGCTAACCATAGGACACTGCCTTGGCATGGTGACCAGAGTTGACAGTGTTACCCACAAGTACTTTCATAGAGATGAGAAAGTTGGCTCGTGATGACACCCCCTTTCCCTTGGCCATGCAACCAAAGTTCACTGCCCTGGCATGGTAACCAGATGGTGGCAATGTCATATTGCTAGGTACCCATGAACCTAATAGGATGGCTCATGATGAGACCCCCTATCCTCTTGACTAGGTCTTGTTTGTTATTTTCTGGGTCCCTTTTGTTTCTTACTGAGAGGCCTTTTATTGCCTTCTCAGGGATCCCTGGGCGAAGCATCATGAGGTTTTATTTCTAGTTTTTTATCTTTTACCATATGCCTTTACTTTCTAGGCCTTTAACCCCCTTTTCCCACGAGATAAGGTGCAATCCTACAAACAGGTCAACCCAATGCCCGAACAAGGGGAATGGGACAAATGAGCAGGAGATAAGATGAAATAGTGGTGCTATGATGGGAGCAGACGATGGCTTTTCATAAATTCCCCAGTGGAAAACCAAAACCCATGGGCACAGGCTTGCTAGGGCACCCTGTCAATTCCCCCAAGCATGGTCAAGTGTGAAAATGTAATATCCAAGTAGTTGTTAGAGATAAAAGGAATCAGATGCATATATTTAAAGGTTTTAATGATCAAAAGTGACACATACCGTGATTCCTGGACCAATTACCCCATGGAGCAAGAACCTCTTATGATACAAGACCAAGCCGATGGTGATGGATGTTGTTGATGTTGACAAGACAAAGTTGATGGAAGAAAAAAAGGATGGGCCCTCTAGGGCCATGCTCAGGTCAATCCTACTCTTGGTACTCCGTGTCTAGGACCTGTGGGCCTCGAGACATGATCTCCTAGTTGTGCCTAAAAAACGGGGATAATAGGGCCCATACATGTCCACATGCTACAAAGATAGGATAGTGTTGACATTTACTTTCTTAGATCAAATCACTAGGGAAGTTTAAAGGTTTTGTAATGGGCCCATACATGCCCACATGTGCACAATCTAGGATAGTTTCAAAGCTTTCTTAGATTAAATGACAATAGGGAGTTAAAGGAATATTAAGGACCCACATGTCCACATGCTAGTTTCCTAGGGACTTTAAAATTCTGCAAGGTTGTACCAATGACACATAGTAACTTAGGTAATCAAGATTTGTAAGAACCAAGCGAAGTCCACATGCAACAAGGTGACACCTAAATTATTAAAAATTGGCATACTTTCACTTATTCACACACAAAGTTCACCAATCACTCACATTGTCTTATCTAGAAATCGTGGAGGTTGAAGTATGTTTCCTCCAATGGGATCCCAAAACACCCCACCCTTTTCTTGACGAGACTATCCACTCCCACTTAATTTCAACGGGGTTGGTTCACACCCCCAATCTCTCAAACAACCACACCTAAAATATTTCTAAAAACTCATTAAGTTTTCCTCCACAGGATGTACCAAAAGAAATTTTTCAGTCTAGGTAGGATCTCAGGGATAGGCATCCAAATAATTCCCCGTTATCTAGTTCTCACATCATCAAAACAGTAGAAGTTGACAAATAGAGAACTTTCAAATCCTCCAAGTTAAGTTTTCCTACACCATAAGGCAGGGAGATACCCGTGAAGGGTTGAAGTCCGAGGTCCGGTTGTTCTGTGTGTCCCCCCTTGAGGCACCCACCTCTTGGATGGGATCTAGCCCGTGCCCCATTTCTAAGGCCAAATATCTAAATGTCACACTTTGACTGAGGTACCTAGTGACCAAATTTAGGACATATACCCAGGTGGCAATTGTGGGCTGAAATTGCACCTTGATCGAATTTTGTGTGGCTATTGGGAAATATCGCCATCTCTTTCGAGATATTCCCCCTCTACCCCTCATTATAACTAATTGCTTCACCCTTCACTAGTTTCTCTTCTAGTGGCTTCAGACCCCACTGTCGAGTGCTATTGTAAGTTCCAGTGCTATTTGAGAGGAAGGACGTTACATATTTTAGGACACGAGCATTGTTTTCTTTGTTCTCCCACGTGGACAAAATCCACCTATCCACATATATGCTTCTTTATCAAAATGATTTATGTATGATGCCCTTCTGATTACATCTGATTGTGAAATATATTGTGAAGGTTCAAAAAATTACAGCAAAGGCTCTTGTTCATTTATTTCTCTCATCACCATTTGCACACATCCACTTAGCTAGTTGGACATCATAGGGGACCCACAGAACCCTTGTCGTTCCAGAGGCTTGCTAAATCTCCCTCCTATTCTAAGGGGAGTTCCTAGTCTTTCCAACTCATCAGCTCCACCTTCTCACACACCTGTGAGTGCCACTGTCTTGGGATCATCTTTTCTTGGTTCCATTTTACTTGGGTCCACTTCCCAAGGTCAACCATCCACTTGATCTCCTTTACACGGAAGCAGGGGGGCAACTTCTTCTCAAGGGGGAAGTACAAACCCACCTAGTCGCCCTCAAGGGTTAGGTACCCAAAAAAATCACACTATGGCCATAACTAACCCTCTTCCACCACCTCATATGCCATACTTGTCCTCCCTCAACATACCGGATCTGACTAAACTCACCAATGATCCTATATTGCATGACCCCACATTGTCTGCAATGCCTACCAAACTGCCTTCAAACATCCACAAGTTTGAAGGAAAAGTGGGAGATGATCCCGCCAACCATATCATGACCTTTCACTTATGGTGCTCCTCAAACAACTTCATGGACGATTATGTCCGCTTGAGGTTATTTCAACGCACACTCACTGGCCCTTCAGCCAGGTGGTATGTAGAGGAAAAATCTGGGTCCCATGCGACCCTTGAATCCTTGGCCAAAGCATTTTTGACCTTCTTTAAACTACCAATTTGTCATGAAAATGGCCTCAAACTACCCTAAGAGTTTAAACAAACCTCCTCCATGCACATCCCTAACCACATTCATGAATGGCATCGATGACATAGTCTCTTCAAAGCTGACGCTACCCCGCAACAATGTCTCAATTGGTTTCTCAAATCACTTGTTTCCCTCCTTGCCAAAGATGTGGCTGCCACTTTCCCCCAATATGAAGAAGAAGCCATTAGCAAGAACCAACAGTTTGAACTCATTTATGCACAGTCAGGGTACCTATATACGGTACTTTCAGATGCCCCGAGACCCATGCCATTTGGCCAAGATAAACTAGGGATGTCTCACTCCACAGATGGATTGATTGGTACCATGTCACACTACAATCCATACCCCCCACAACCAACTACGTATGGTACACCTCCATATCCACCAGTATATGGAGGAAATCCTTACTATCCCCCTCCCCCTTATCAACAAACATACCTTGTTTCCCTTCCTCCACCCATAAGTGGACCCCCACCGACACCATTACGTGCCTGACTATTCAACCTACTTCTGGAACTCTCTCTACCTCAGCTTATACCCTAAGCACTAGTGAAAGCGCCACGCCTTCCTACGTCCCTTATGGATCATTGCCACAACATAATCCGTACTTTCCTTTTCCTAGCCCTCCACAGCCCATGGCTCCACCACAAGGACACCCACACACTGGGGTTAATTTTTTTCAGCCTTATCCCATTCAACAATATCAAAATTTTGAAAAACTTAATATGGAAAACCCAACCCATCAGTCGAATAATGCCAAAAAGAAAGGAAAAAACAGGAACAATAATAATCCAAGGCAAGGAGGGAATCACCCCCAACAAAACCAACCTACTGGGGGCAACCAGAACCCAGGGAACCAGAATCCTCAGGGGGGCAATAACAACAAACGCCAAGGGAAAAATAACAACAACCTTCGCACTAACTTCCCTTGTTCCCTTTGTGGTGAGTTTGGTCACTATACTCATCATTGCCCCCAAATATCTAACTTTAAATAGATGAAAGACTCTGTGAATGGACCACGTCCTCCAGCACCGCCTGCCCCTCAACAGGCCCCACAAAAATATGTGCAGCAACCACCCCCAGCCGTGCTGCAAAATCCCATCCCACACTATGGGGTGATGAACACCCAACGGGACATACAACCTTCCCTACCACAGATGGGACAATATCCCAATCCGAGAAATCCCGCAGATCGCACTATCCTCCTCACCAGTGAGGAAGAATTCCTTCTATAAATGCACAGTCGTCAATACAACGCACCCCCTGAGTTTGCTCCCACCACCTCAGAAGCAACCCTAGTCACAATTGGACTCCCTTTAATGATTCCTCTCCCTAATACTGAAACACCCCTTCGTATTCCTTGCATCCCATTGCGTAGAAATGTCCACAACCCTCAAGCTAGGGTGGCTCATAATTATAATTTGGTTGATGACTTGGCACAATATCCTGTTGCCATGTCAGTCTTAGAAGTCCTTCAAACTTGTCCCACTCAGTAGAAGTCATTACTTTCCACCCTGGGGGCAGTCGACCCTGTTGATACCTGACTCGTCACATTTGATCTTCATAGTGGAAAACCTCGCCTCCCCGCTCTTATCGATTTTCAAATACCAGTTAAAATCCAGAACATTACAGTTCATCAATGCATCATTGATGAATGTGCATCCACATGCATCATGTCCAAATCTATATCGCAGAAACTTGGTTCCCCTGAACTCATACCATCTGCCATTACCTTAAGATCTTATGACAAATGACCATCTTCTCACGAAGGTCTCTTCCAAAATGTCCTCGTCGAACTTGGGGGAAAAACCATTCTCATTGAAATTGAGGTTATCGATGCCCCACTTGATTACAATATCTTGTTCGGTCATAGCTACATGTATGCTATGAATGCAGTTTCCTCTTCTTTATTTTGTACCATGATGTTCCCCCATAACGGGAAGATCATTACCATTGGTTAGGTTTCACATTATCAACCTAACCCTTCTGCCAACATCGATAACATCCTCCCTTTCATCCACACTAATCTCGACACTTACCCACTCATTGAGACAGGTCCTAGAATTTTCAAAGACCCATCCTTGCTAGGGACATACCATGGAGCACCACCACTCATTCATCCTTCCAATCATGTATGTGTCCTCTCATCTAATGGAATTGAAATTGAAGATACCCTTCCTCCTAATGAGGCCTTTCTTATATCTGACGTCCCACTAGTCGCGGAGCTTCTTCCTCAGGAATTACCTGAAAACCCTCCAGATTCACCTGTTCCTGATTTCACCTTACCCCAAGGACACATCCCGATTTGGGAGACACTCCCCCAAGCCTTACTCAAATCCCCTTCTTTTACCCTCCACCAGGCGTACAAGCTTTCCTAGTAGTCGCAACGCTCACCCTTCCCAATATGGTGTTGCCAATCCCAGTATGGTATCTACATCCACCAGCCATGGTCCCTCAACCATCCCTCCCTGAGTCAGAGGGAATCCCAATGCAGATCCTAGTACTAACTCCGACCACGCCACCCTCACCCCCAATTTCCAACACCACTACTATGGCTGGGGGCAGGCGGAATATGAAAGATCCCATCACTCCACTACCTCCCCAAGTTCAACTCCCTTGAGCCTTATGTGAAAGAAAAGGACACCCCACTCACAAATGTTCTTCTCTTCCCGAGCTACGCATTTTTATCCAGCTTCCTTAAGCACCCCTTTTGCTTGCCACTCCACCAAGTACATCCCACGCTACTACGAAGTCATCAACCACACACAAACAAAATATACAAACCAATTTCACCTGTGCCATATGCGCATAATATGGGCATTACACTCATCATTACCCATCTATCCCATACGTCTGCCACACATTATCCACGAAACGCCACACATATCTACCTGAGCTTCCTTTGACACTCCATACCAATTCTCCTGTGAATGTAATTCATTATCTTTCTTCATCAATCCTCAAGAAAAGGGGAGGTCCATGTCCTCCCACCAAACTACCGCCTGATTGCCCATAGTGTCAGTGCAACTGCGATGGCATTATGAGCCCACCATCAATATCTAAGCCCTTTTCCCCACTTTCATTTTTTTTTATAGGAACCCATAAGCGTTGTTTTTCAAACCATTTTCGGCCACTTACACAGTCATTTTCCTCGGGCGATCATTTTCACTTTTCGTCAGTGGAGCATCTTTCCATGACACACTTAGGTATGCCTTCTCATGTTCAAAATTATCAAATAACTATTATATGTTCTTTATTTTCATATATTGTTCACGTCGGGTATTTGGTTTCCATGTGTGTAGGTACTTGGTCATCACACACCAATGCAACCCCTTCAGGTATATGATTGACACTGGAATATAATCATTCCCTCTGAATCTCAAATATATCCCAGTCACACCCTACGATATTTACCTATAGGATCCCTATATCCAGCACTGTCGTACTACTACCTCCATTGCATTTTGGTACTGTCACCCGGTAGCACTCTCCCCCACATGAGTTTTCCCATTCATAGTACCCCTTGGCACTTTGACACTCATGTTGTTTTCACCCTTTTAGGGATGGGAGTCCTGATAGTCTTACATAGTGTCGAGAACCAGGCACATACTACTTCTCCTCATTTTCCTAGCTTTCCCAATGGACTCCCAGGTTACTTCACCATGGTTCTAGTTTTGACTGCACCTCCAAAGTATCATTAACCATCATTTCATCCACCGTCAGTTTGCCCATATGTAGATTGTCCTCCATACATTTCCCTAATACAGAAACCCACCTATGGGGCCCTAACCCTCCACTTGTTTTCCAAGCAACTTGCGCCATCCTCAGGCCAAGCCATATTACACCAGGGTACCCATTTCTGTATCTACACAATTATCCCAACTTATTTTTTATTCTTTTGGTAATTGTAAAAACCCTTTTTCCCACATTTACATAGCTTTTTGTTGTATCCTTTAGCTTTTTCCCGGCACAGCAACCCTTTTCACCCTTGGTTGGGTCATTTTTCACTTCTTAACATCAATGACATTATCCATAAACCCTGAGTATCCTACATCTCATACACCCTTTGATCTCTGTGTTTATCCATTTTGTCATGCCTCTGGCACAATTTACCCCCATCTAGTTGCCCCCCTGACACTAGCTTCAGTTTCATGGTTGTTGCCACTTTACATCTCTCCCCAACCAAAGGCAGTATTGAGTCTCACTACTCCTAGACTTCATCCATGTTACTCATCAGTTCCTGATTTTGTCCAAGTGGATTTCATGAAGCCCTCCACTTCTCGAAGTCACGTCTCCCTTTCTGTCGACATCAGCACAGTTTCTAGCGGGGCAACAGTATCTTGACTCTCATTACCTTTAAAATAAGGAGTCTTGGACGACACAGAGAGAACCATCATTACTCTTTGATGTCGTCGACCCCCACCATGTTCGACTTCAACACTTTCTCATGTTGTGGCGGGTCTTACTTTGTGACTAGTGCAGTTGTTTTTATATTTGCCGAAGACCTCTGAACATTGTTAGGCCATCAGTGCCTGCGAATACTTGACACTTCCTCTAAGTGTCATCGCCTCTTTTCAGATTTTATTCACCATCCAAATTGTCCTCTTCTCTTATCAACACGCCCCTGAGGGCGCTGCAGACATCTACACCAACACACAACTTCAGTTACTGTATTACACATTTTTTGAGTTACATAACACGAGCATGGGGCATACCTGCCTCATTTGTACACAGTTTATTTTTAAACCTTGTGAAAGGTTGGGTCCTACAGGTTCCCCTCTCCCTCTAATGGGTTGCTCTTGATACTCTCATTATCGCTCTTTCTTACAATGGTACTCTCAGTAGAAGAAACATTGATGAATTTTGGCTATACGTATGTTCTTAACCTCATCCATTAGGGGTCATCTGTTATCATTGAAATTTTGTCCGCAAATGGTTATAGGAATCCAACATCTTCAAGCATCTAATAGTTCACCCATGGACCAAAAATGCATTTCCAAAAGGTCCAAAACTATACAACCAGTAATTAAATTAGCATGCGCTAAGACTACACAGGAAGCGCACGCACATGTGCCATCCAGAAGCGCAAGCAAAGCACACATGCACCCGAGGCACGACTATGGACTCAAAAAAATGAGAACCCCTCAGAACAACACATTTATGATGTTGGTTTTCCTCCCACCTACTTTTGGTTCAGCTTCCAAGTCGATTTGACATCCAAATCTCGGCTGAATCCGGCTGGATGGCTGGTCAAAGACCTAAGGGTGCCCTAAATGGCCCCTTGTTCACACTAAAGGCTGGTTGAATAATGCCTCAAAGCTATGTTATAAAAAGAGGCCATGGGTGCACTACATTTTCAAGGAATTCATTTGTATTGTTATGCTGCCTATATTCTCTTGGAGGATCCTCTTTCCTTGTCAAGAGCATACAAGCATCATTTCATTTGAGCTATTCACATCACCTTTTGAGTGAATGAGCTTGGGATTCTTTCACCATTTCTTTCAAGTTTTCTAGTTGTAAGAAGAGTTCAATCTTGGGGGTTCAAGAGCCCTCCCTTGGAGGAAGAGGGGACCCAAAGTCTCCCTTTCTCTTTGGTGTTTTCTTTCCACTAATACAATCATTTCCATTGGTGGCATGAGTCTTGTTTATTTCTTGTTATAATGTCCTTATGCACTCTAGTTTAATTTCTTTTATTGTTCTTAGCTTAGTCTTTTGTTTATATCATATGCTTGATGTTTCTAACTCTTGCATTCACTACTATCTTGCCTAGCTCACCCAACTAGTCTTGTAAGCACCTCTATTTTCTCATTTAGGTGACAAAAGAGGCGCAATAGTATTTTTCATCCTTTATGCAACTCCATTATACTGAGGTGTATATGGAGTAGTGATCTGAAAATGATAAAGGCTTGTATTCTTGAAAATATTTGCAAGTTTTAATTCAAGTGTTCTTATGCAAAGGATCAATTTGTAAACACAACTTTTATAGCAATTACACATTCAATATTCATATAATAAGCAACAAATAACAGTGAACAGAAAACACATAAAACAACAAATGATAAAGGAGTTCACCCCTCTCTTGGGCTACATCTCTTGGTCCAGCTTCTAATGGATCTTTTGTATTATTTGATAAAAGTGATAAAATATGTGCTTTACAATGCTCAAAATTCCAAATAGATGGCTCCAATGGCTTCAGAACGTCCAAAAACCCCTAGTTGGGATTTTTCGGAACCTGATTTGGCCAAAAATTGAAGAAGATAGGCTTCCTAGAAGTTCCCCTTCAAACTTGTTGTCTCTGGATTGCCAAAATGCACCTCTATGTCCTCAACCTAGCCTCTACACTCATATTTGTGCTAAAACCTAGCACCAGGCACAACTGCAAAACTATGCGAACTGTAGGACAGTTAGGGCGTGCCTAGCCCCTAACCGCCAAACCATTGGGCATGTGGCTTACCATACGACTGCACCCGCACAATAGAAAGGGCCAAAGTTTAAAACCATGGTAACGGGCCAAGTGTCCAAGCGCGTGGGCCCGAATTCATTTGAAAAATGTGCGCGATAATGGTTATATGGTGGCTATATGTGACTGGGGGTTGGGGCTTAGCCCCCGCCCGTACCGTGCCCCAAATCACAACATAATGCAATTCAAATAATTTTTAAAACATATATTTGTTAAGAACCAATGGTGGGTGCACTGGTTGGGCGGACCTACCCAAAGCTCTTCCCCTGCCCAGAGATCGCGGGGTCAATTCCTGCCAACTACATAAATTTTAACCATTACCCAGGTGACACGTGGCGGCCCTTGCTTGGGCCACGTGTCACCAATCCATTCGCCTCCAAGATGCCACGTGTCCTGGAATAATTTTTCATCCAACTGCCAATTTTCCACCAACTTATCCCTGCCACATCAATGTACAGCTCTGCCATGTTAGTGTATGGCTCTGCCACATCATCGTACGACCCTGCCATGTCAGCATCCGTACGGACTGTACAGTCAGAACATTTTTTTTGCCTGTTTGACGATTTGAACAGAACATGATATCTCACTCATCCGAAGTCCATTTAAACCCAAATGAGTTGCGTTGGGTTTGTGATGACGAGGCCTATGCACCCGCTTGATTTGAATCTATTCCGAGCACTTTGAATTTTGAGCAAAATTTGATCCCCTGGATCACACCTCCCCATTGGAAAGCTTTTGGACCTCCAAAAGGCTATTTTCAGTCTATCTGAAGATGAGGGTATAGTTCCATCACCTTTCCAACCTCAATCCACTTGAATTTGCTAGGATTTGTGCCTTTAGGACCAATTCGAAGATATTCCACATTTCCTCGTTTTGAAGTTCTCATTCTCCTGTCAAGGATTGTGTCTTCATGCAGTTATGTAAGATATTATGGGGAGAAATCATCTATAGAAGGAATCTGAACATGTTCTCATTGATCATCAATCAAAGGAGGCTCATACAATTTCAAATTCTCAACATTAACAACTGCATACATTTGCATATAAGGAGGCAAATCCAAATGGAAGGCATTGTTACCAATCTTGTCAAGAATCTTGAAAGGACCATATCTAATTGGTTTCAATTTTTTACCTTCTCCTTTAAGCCTCTCCTTACTAATGTAAAGACAAACTTCATCTCCAACTTGGAAACAGTGATCAACACGATGCTTGTCTTGTCTTGTCTTGTACTTGGCTTGACTCTTTTCCAACTGTTCTTGTACCATTTGATGTATTGACTGAATTTGTTCAATGAAATTTTCTGCCCTATCAATGTCATATTGACCATCAATAGCAATATCCTTCCCAAAGATAAAATCTAAAGGAGTTTTGGGAAAATAGCCAAAACATGCTTCAAATGGCGATGTTTGAGTTGAAGAGTGCTTAGCCCGGTTGTAAGCATGTTGAATGTAGTGTAAATGCTCATCCCAAATTTTAGGATGCTTGCTGCAATAACCACGAAGAAGATGAACCATTGTTCTATTAACCACTTATGTTTGACCATCAGTTTGCGGATGAAAAGTTGTGCTCTTTTTCAGTTTGATGTCCATGAGTGCCCATAAACTTGACCAAAAGCTCCCAATAAATCGATAATCTCAATCAGAAATAATGGATTTAGGCAATCCAAAATGTACCCAAACATGCTAAAAGAACATTTGTGTCGTTTGCTCAGCTGTAACTTGCTTCTTACAAGGCATCAAAATACACATTTTTCTAAATCTATCAACCACAACATAAAGATAATCATGATTTATTTTAGACATAGGTAGACCTCCTACAAAGTCCATAGAAATACTTTTCCAAGGATGAGAAGGAACCGGAAGGGGAGTATACAAACCCAACTTTTTGTTGCTAGGTTTGCTTGTGGCACATAACAAACATCCTCAAACATATATTGAAACACTTTCATTCATTTTAGGCCCATAGCAATACCTTTGTAAATTAGCCACCGTCTTGCCTACACCAAAGTGACCAGCAATAAGAGAAGAATGGGCTACTCTTATTATGTTAATTCTTTCACCCTGTGGAATACATAGCTTGCCAAGATGATACAAAAGATTATCATGCACATGGTAATCCAATTCCTCAACATGGTTAGAATGACACAAAGTTGCATATACTTCTTTAAAAGCAACATCTAAAGCATATTGCTCAATATAGCTCTCATGCATGATAGGACTATGCTTAAGAATAACTAAAGCAATAATAATAGGCCTTGAAATCATATCAGCAACTTTGTTATAAATTCCCTTCTTATACCTTATGACCAAGTGGAATTGTTGTAGAAAACCCATCCATCTGAAGTGCCTTGCTTGTTGTAGCTTTGTTTGTGATTGTAAGTATTGCAGTGGTTGATGATCTGTGTGGACAATGGTTTCTTTCCCCAACAAATAATGT
>SNQJ01S0036592.1:114902-140638 GCA_010110895.2 Picea sitchensis
TTTGAAACAACCCTTATGTGAAAAAGTTCTATTCTTTCTTTTTCTTGTCGAATTTCATTGAGATTACTATTACTTGAAGAACTAGTACTTGAAATAGAACCCTTACCTTGATAACCCATGGTTGTAATCTTTGTCTCATCACTTGAATCAGAACCTAGATCATGTTGTATGGTTGCAACAGTCTTTGACTTCCCTTTGTTTCCAAACTTTTTGGGTCTTCTTTCAGGATGAAGTTTCCAACAATGGTCTTCATCATGGCCCTCTTTTGAACAATGTTTGCATGCAAATTTTTCTCCCTCTTTCTTATCATCAACTTTTTTTTTTTCCATTGCCCTTGAACTTCCTCTTTCCTTTGTCTCCATGAGTGAAAGGCTTCTTGTTACCCTCATGAGTTTCATTCCTTCCTCTTGCTTCCAAACGAGTTTCCTGAACACAAAATTCATCTAGATTTGAAGGGTTAAACATGAGTATTGTATGTCTCAAGTAACTATGTAAAGCTCCAATGTATTTGAGTAAAGTTTCTTGAGAAGACAAATCTACTCCCAAATCCAAAGCTCTTCTCCTAAATTCTTGAGTAAATCTTTGCACATTTTGTCCCTTAGCTTGTCTAAAAAAATTTCAATCCATAGTAGCTTTTTGCATATATGCCAATGGGTAAAATTGTTTTTTAATTGCAACAATAAAATCATTCCAAGAGGTTAAAATTTTACCATGTTTCTTTATGTCCTCTTGAGTCTTGGCTTCCCACCAAATGAGTGCTACACTATCCAATCTTAAAGAAGCAAGCTGAATCTTAGTTTCATCATCTTGAATTTTTTGTATCCTACAATACACCTCAATCTGACGAATCCAAGTATCTAATTTCTCAGCATTTACCTCTCCATTGTACATTGGCAATTCAAATTTAATATCAAGCTTTAACAAAGGAATTTGTGGAGGAGTTTTACCATGTCCCTTTGGGGAATTTGGAAGAGGTTGTGAACTGGTAGAAGAAGAGGAAGATGGAGGTGAGATGGGTGGAGAAGCACCATTCCCTCCATTTCCATTTGGAGTTTTATCACCACTGTCTCCCTTGTTCTTTGACGGGTTGGAGCCTTCACCTTGCAAACTTGTATTCCTTTCTTCCATCAAGACTTTCATCATTTCTCTCATTTCCATGAAAGCCTTTCTAAGATCTTCATCTTCTGTAGGAATATTTTCATGACTCTCTTCATGAGACATACTTGGTGAATGCCTCCTTCAAGCTTGAGGTGATGATATAATCTTTTATCTTGAAGGATGAGAACTTGGCTCTACAAGTTGACCTTCTCCTCTTGTGAGTTTCAACCTTGTGAGAATCATAAAAAAAAACACTTGCAAATAATCAAGCCTTCAAAAACCTAAGCTCTGATACCAACTTGATCTCAAAATGATAAAGGCTTGTATTCTTGAAAATATTTGCAAGTTTTAATTCAAGTGTTCTTATGCAAAAGGATCAATTTGCAAACACAACTTTTATAGAAATTACACATTCAAGATGCATATAATAAGAAGCAAATAACAGTGAACAAAAAACACATAACACAACAAATGATAAAGGAGTTCACCCCTCTCTTGGGCTACATCTCTTGGTCTAGCTTCCAATGGCTCTTTTGTATTATTTGCTCAAAGTGATAAAATATGTGCTTTACAATGCTCAAAATTCCAAATAGATGGCTCCAATGGCTTCAGAACATCCCAAAACCCCTAGCTGGGCTTTTTCGGCACCTGATTTGGCCAAAAATTGAAGAAGATAGGCTTCCTGGAAGTTCCCCTTCAAACTTGTTGTCTCTAGATCGCCAAAATGCACCTCTGTGTCCTCAACCTAGCCTCTACACTCATATTTGTGCTAAAACCTAGCACCGGGCACAACCGCAAAACTGTGCGAACTGTAGGACAGTTAGGGCGCGCCTAGTCCCTAACTGCCAAACCATTGGGCATGTGGCTTACCATACGACCGCACCCACACAATAGAAAGGGCCAAGGTTTAAAACCATGGTAACGTGCCAAGTGTCCAAGCGTGTGGGATTGAATTCATTTGAAAAACGTGCACGATAATGGTTATATGGTGGCTATATGTGATCGGGGGCCGGGGCTTAGCCCTGGCGAGGACCGCGCCCCAAATCACAACATAATGCAATTCAAATAATTTTTAAAACATATAGTTGTTAAGAACCAATGGTGGGCACGCCGGTTGGGCAGCCCTACACAAAGCTCTTCCCCTGCCTGGTGGTCGTGGGGTCGAGTCCTTCCAACTACATAAGTTTTAACCATTACCCAAGTGACACGTGGCGGCCCTTGCTTGGGCCATGTGTCACCAATCCATTCTCCTCCAAGATGCCATGTGTCCAGAAATAATTCGTCGTCCAACGACCAATTGTCCGCCAACTTAGCCCTACCATGTCATTGTATGTCTCTGCCATGTCAGCGTACGACTCTTCCATGTCATCGTATGGACCTGCCATGTCAGCATCTGTATGGACTGTACAGTCAGCACATTTTTTTTGCCTGTTTGATGATTTGAACAGAACGCGATATCTCACTCATCCGACGTCTATTTGAACCCAAATGAGTTGTGTTAGGTTTGTGACAACGAGGCCTATGCACCCGTTCGATTTGAAGAGATTTTGGGCACTTTGAATTTTGAGCAAAATTTGATCCCCTAGATCAAGTAGTCTTCTGCCTTGCTATACCACACTTCTTATAGAATTCTTCAAATTCATTTCCACAGAACTCTCCGCCATTATCTGTCCTCAACACCTTAATTCTTTTCTCTGTTTGATTCTCAACAAAATCCTTAAACTCTTTAAACTTGTTAGAGACTTCATATTTTTTTCTGAGGAAATATATCCAAGATTTCCTCGAGAAGTCATCTATAAATTAGACATAGTACACATATTTTCCCAATGATGGGACCGACATAGGTCCAAAAACATCACTGTGAACTAGCTGTAAAATTCCTTCTGCCCTCGTTGCACTGGAGGGGAATCTTACACGATTATGATTCCCATATATACAATGTTCACAGAAATCAAAATCAAGAGAGAAGTTAGGCATACCTTCAACCATACCTTTACCGTGTAGTAGTCGAAGACCATTCTCTCACATATTCCTTAGTATTTGATGCTACAACATAACCTTTTCTCTAGAGACCTTAGGAGTTCTTTCTTATTCAATTCCAATATCAAGAACAATGGAACTATTACACCCATCACTAATAGTGATTCCTAGCATCTTATACAGATTTCCAAACCAAACTCCCTTCATCAACACCATTGCTCCTCGAACCATCCTGCAAGTTCCTTTTTCAAATATTGTTTTTACCCTTGCATCTTCCATTTTTTTTATAGAAATCAAATTTCTGTCCATACTTGGGATGTGCAGAACACCAGGAAGTGTTATAATCCTTCCATCTATGAGCCTCAACTTGACCCTTCCTCTTCCTATGATTATGGTTGTCGAATCATTACCTAAGAAAACATTACTTCCATCATACCTTTCATATTCGCAGAACCACTCCCTGTGGGGAGTCATATGAAAGGATGCACCAGAGTCAATAAACCATGCCTCATGATCCACATGTGTACTTGAAGAGGCCAAGTACACATCCCCTCCTTCTTCCTTGGAGGTCTTTTCTTCTGTAGAAGAATATTCTTCAGATCCCTTCTTTTTCCCAACTTTGGATCTACACTGCTTCTTGTAGTGCCCTTCTTTCCCACATCTCCAACATACCCTTACAAACTTTCTGGGAGATTTAGATCTACCCTTAGACTTAAATCTCCCACTTGAGAAATTAAATCCATTTCTTTCCTAGGAACGTCCTCTTGCAAATAATGGGTTTGTTCTATGTCCTTCAATATTCTTCCATCTCATCTCCTATGACAACAAAGATGCGACCACTTCCTCAAACTTCAAGGAAGTTGTATTACTACCTATGGCCATAACCAGACTATCCCACGAGTCTGGTAAAGAACACAACAAACTGATACATTTATCTTCAGCTGAAATTTTAATCTCAACATATACTAATTGACTTACCACAGTATTGAAGGCATTCAAATGCTCTACCATCGAGTCTCCATCTCTCATCCTAAGGTTATACATCTTCTTTCTCAAGAATAGTTTATTTACTAGGGACTTATACTGATACAACTTCCCCAAATTTTCCCATAAATCCTTGGTTGTAGCTTCCTCTGACACATTCAACAATACTGAATTAGAGAGACACAGTCGGATTGTGCTCTTTGCCTTCCGATCCAACTTTTTCCATTCATCTAAAGAAGTTCCTGTAGGTGCAGTACCTGGATCTACCATGATTCAATGATCTCAACAGATCTTCCATCTTGAGCTTCCATAGCTCAAAAATTTTCCCATTAAACTTCTCGATTTCCATCTTCGAATTGCTTGCCATTTCTTTTCACCTGGAAAACAATATCGCGGATCTCCCACTGTAACAAGGCTTATCATAGTCCCGAGCCAAACCCTTGACTACAAAGGCATCCCCCTGAAGCCAATAAATCTCTGAAACCAAATGTAAATTCTAACCTTGTACAATATCTAGTGCAAATAGATATTCAGAAAAAGAACAAAAAATATACAATGGCAAATACAAACATTACAAGAGATTTTTCTCTTGGAAACCCAAACCAGGAAAACCAACATATTCTATATTCATTCATTGTGTTACAATGTTTACAATACAAAATATATATAGGATCCAACGACATCCAAAACCCTAACCTAATGACCTAGATTATTCCAAAACCCTAATTCCTTAACCGGAAATATAAAACCATCAACAAAGAAACAATGTGCCGAAAAACCACCTAAATATAATGCAGTCCCGATGTAGAAAAAAAAAAATCGGGGGAACTGCCCCCAAACCCCCACACGGGGGGCTCCGTGCCCCATGCATATGCTAAGACACTACCACTTGTGAAAATAATATAACACATACCCAACATATTACACATTCTCGAAGCTGCATTGTTGCAATGAGTTGGTTGTCTGAGCCAATTTAAGAGAGTAGCATTATGAAGATATTTTTCCTTAATAACCTTCTGCCATAAACTGGACTTTTAATACCCTCCAAAGAGTGGATGCATTCAAAGCCAAGTTGAAAAGAGGGATATTACAGAATCCCCAGCCCACATTTTTTTTGGTCTAGATAGTACCTCCCATCTACAGAGGTGGTATTTCTGGGCTTTTGAGTGAGCATTCCACAAGAAATGAAACATCAGTTTCCTTATCCTATTTGGTATTGTTTGAGGAAGAGATTCCAAGGACATCTGTAACACCGATTGTCCTTCCAAAAGAGATTTAATCAGGATGAATCTCCCCCCTAAAGGCAACAACCCGTTGCTCCATAAATTAATTTTATTTGAAACTCTAGTAACCAACCAATCCCAATCGGTTGTTCGTTGAGCTCCTATTTTCAGAAAGTACCCAAAGTAATAGAAGCCTAGAGAAATATCACTAAAAGTATAGGGAAAAAGAGATTTATAAAGTGGCAGCTCCACATCCGAGAGCCCTTCATAATGGAATGTAGATTTAATCTAGTTTACTACGATCCCCGAGGCTTGGCAAAAATCAGTGATAAGACTCAAAATTAGTTTCCATTCATCCAAGCTAGCCTTATATAAAATGAGGACATCGTCCACAAACAGTAGATGAAGAATTCTAGTCAATCTAGATACTTTTATCCCTGAGATGTTTCCTTCCTCAAAACTGTGCTTCAATAATAGGCTGCAACCTTCCATCACAAGAATGAAAAGGAGGGGTGATAATGGAAATCCTTGTCCGACTCCCCTTCCACTTCTGAAAAATTTTGTGGCCTCCCCATTAATTAGAATGACAAATGAGGGAGAGGTGACACATGACATTATCCAATTGGTCATATGGATCCCCAAACCAACTTTGTGAAGGATCAATCTAAGGAAGTCCCAGTCCAGGTTGGTATTGATTAACGTCATCTTTCTTGGTTGGTATTGATTAACATAATGACACAATATGTCATGCAATTCCTTTTAAATATATAAATTCTAATGTCCAACCATACACTGATTATTATGAATAAATAATACCCTACCAAAATGAATAACGCCCTTTACAACATTCTTCTTCTTTAGTTGTAACAGGATGGGCATGCGTTGTTTTAAAATTAGCCAAAACCCTAGGAATAAAGTTCCAACTAAAATTCCTAGGTGAAACTAGGATTTTTGACATAGTTCCAATCATATTTATAATTTTAGAACGATTGATCTCACTCTATTATAAGGGTGTGGATTACAAGGTAGTCAATTCACCCCATTTAAACACCGGGTTCTTAAAAAAAAAAACCATTATAAATCTAATTCCAACCACATTTAAGATCAGGGAAACTTTCTTTAATACAATGACCTTGTGAGTCTCAAATAATATTATGTTTAGAACCTCTTGCAAATCATACCATAGGAGGATATGCAAACTTAAAGGAAGTCATTGAATGTACGTGTAACTTTAAGCACCATGTAGTGAGCCAATGTTTGGTTTACTTCTTGGTGAGTGAGTAAATGGTTGGCTCATTGTTTGGTGCAGTGAGCCAATTATTGGTTTAATCTTGTTTAATGTTAGTCTTCTCTTATCCATTGGATACACATTATTTATAGCCATTGATTGACTCACTCCATGGTGCTTAATATTTCCCTACCCTTCAAACCAACTTATATTTGTTATTCCATTGTTCTTGGTAATCATAAAAACATAATTTTAAATATTTTGTTGGAAACCTAATCCATTATAAAAAGAAATATGAAACATCACAAGATAAGAATTTTCATCGGGTGTCCAAGATACAACATGAAAGATGAATCCAAAGGTCATAATGATGTATTTATACATGTATCATATTATTGAATAATGCACTTCACACCTATCTCCATTCATGCACTCTAATAGTGGTATAAGAGCTCTATAGTTCTTAGGGCCTAATTCAATCTATGGTAGTTGTCCATAGCCAAGTTTCCTCATCTAGAAATCTTGTCTCATTTATTCCCTTGGGGGTTTTCCATTCTTGGGAAGAAACGACTCTTTTTGTCTGCGTACTACCATCATTTTCCTGCAACTCTATCCATCGCATCATTGTCTTTCGCCTTATCTCTATCATTCACGCCCTTATCTCTGCAATTGTTTCCTACCTATAGTTTTCCATCCTCTTTGTTGTTTCTTCTCCCTCTCTTGGTGTAATCGTTTCTTAGAATCCATATTTGGATTTTCATCTTCAGTATCTTGACTAGTTGATCCAAGTTTATGTTGTACACTAACTTTATTCCTACTTACAATTCCAACACAATGTTCAACACTCCTTTCATAGTTCAATCATGTAGGCTTATTGTTCTGAGATATCCTATGATTATATCTTACCTATGTATTTTACTTCTTCTTCAAGCATGAAATACATAGAAACTTTACCTATGTATAGCTAATTCCAGTGGCGCTAACCCTCTAAAATAACTATGAGAAAGAATATTGATTCAAGTGGTCGAGGTGGTGAAGATACAGGGTTTAGAACTCAAGGGTTTAACTGGTTCAATGCAATGTTACCAAAGGAGTCTCAGGGTTCACTATGTTTATTATGGACTGTTGCACAATAATCAATAATTGAATCTAATACCTCCTTGCATTATACACCATTATCAAACAACCTATTAGTCTTATGTACAAGTGGAATATCATCTATGTCGCATCAAGTGATCAAACAATTACTCATTCTTTTCTCTAGCAGTCGGAGCCTTTAACGACTGATGGTGAAAGGTGGATCAAATTGAAGCTAAGACTTGTCCTAAAATTGAATAATGGGTTTTAAGGAGATTGTGTTCATGGACAAAGGATTTCATGTGCCCACACTCATTTCTTGAATATCAATTTAACTCTAGAATCAAGGTGTACTTGCAAATATTTAGTTTGTAAGTTTACTTGCACTTTTTGAAATTGAAATACATTGTAAATGGGTGTGTTTTCGATAGAAGTTGACACCCTTCACTTGTTGAGTTTGCATTGTAGAGTCTAATTGTTAAGGGGTGGAGTAGAAAGAAACCCTTGAGGTCTAAGTCAGTGTATAAATGCCTCAAGTTGAGGAATTATTAGAGTTATTGAACACTCTAATACTCTCTTCTGTGGACAATACAATTGCCACTAACAAAGAAACTATGTAGTTTGTTATAACTTGCATGCAGTTTTTGCAAGTCAAAGTAGCATTGCTTCAAACTCATAATTGGATTCTTCATGATGAACTTGAGAGAAAGAATTTTCCACATTCTAAACTAGTCCTTTTTCAAAACAACTATCCTTTTGAAGAAGATGATGATGACAATTCAGACCAACAACCAACGCATGAACAACTTGGTGAGATGACTTCATATTCAAGTACAAATGAAGTTCAAATTCCTCTTTCCAAGCCAATCATTAGACCTTGGGAAGAAATAAAGAACAATAAGAATAGAAAAAAGTATATGAAAATGAATTCACCTTTCATATTCCATATTATACCAAACCGATCGAGTTCTAGAGTGCTAGAATGCTACAAGAAAGTTCATATTTACCTACTCTAGTTCAAGAGATGATTATGAAATGCCAACATTGTCATCGATTTAGCCACATGGAAGATCATTGCTTCGTTCTTCATCCTTGTGAGAATTAGGGAAAGCATACTAATCATTCACACAAATGTTCTAACCACACGAAATCTCCAAGAGTAAAGAACCACTATGGGTGGATGAAATCTTGGAAAAAGTCATCAACAATCAAGAGATATATTAGTGATACCGACAAATTCGTTCTTGAGTATTGACACATATTGAAGTGGAGAGATTTTCATCTTCTCACCTTGTCCTTGACAGGGGGGAATAACATCAATGATTGACAGTCGGGCTTCTTGGTGATTGACAGTCAAGCTTCAAGTTTCAAAGTCCTATCAATTGAGTAGTAACACGTGAGTGTGAAAAGAGAGCATTATTTGGTTTTTGGTCATCCAAAACCAACGTATTGGTTTGTGGTTTTAATTAAACCACCACATAGTAGAAGACTTACAACTTCTGCTAGACAACAATTTGTGGTTTTCCTTAAACCTCCAATTATTAGAATACTTTCAAATTTTTATAGAGAACAATTTATAATAATATTTAAACTAGCATTCGAGAGAACTTCCAATTATCAGAAGTCATCATCTTCTGACTTCTAGCTAACTTAGGAAACGTTTTGTGAATCATTGATACCTAGATCCAAGTTCCAAATTTTGTGTTCATTCATAAACCACCAGATTGGTTTGTAGTCTTCCTTAAACCACCACCGCCATTTAGTAAAATACATCAACTTCTATTATCCTTTTGGTTTGCATTCATCCCAAAACTACTAGATTCAGAGAGCACATTTATTCATTGACAACTGTCCACTTCCATATTTTAGTTATCCACTTCTAGAATTTAGATCTCTTCTTGGATTCACATACACCCCTTTGGATTAAGGGGTAAATGTTGGAAACCTAACCGTACTTCCATGCAACAACGAACCAACATTTATACCTTAAAAAGAACATCCTTATATGCTAGCTCATGTGAACTTGCATATAAGACCAATCCAATCAAATCAATTCAAGAATTATATCAGATGAATTATAAAGATAATGCCATCTTTCCTGGTTGGTATTAATTAACATCATGACATAATATGTCACACAATTTATTTCAAATCTATAAATTCAAATGTCCAACCAGGTGATGATTATTATGAATAAATAATACCCTGCCAAATAAATAACTCCCTCTGCAACATGCTTTTGGGTGTTGACTGCTAGGCAAGGGTTGTTTTTAAATTATCCAAAACCCTAGGAATAAATTTTCAGGGTAAAATTCCCATCATAGGTGAAAACTAAATATGACTTTTGATACAATTCCAATAGGATTTAGAACTAAATTTAACTGAAAAAATGCAACGATTTGAGAACTATTTATCACATGCTATTGTGAGGGCATGGATGTTAAGCCCTAAATAGTGGCACATTACCTCTTAATTGGGGCATATCACATTAGTATTTTTATTTTATTTATGTCATCTTGGGTCCATTAGTTATAATTGTACCTCCTAGTCTCCTATATATACCAAGGAGACATTTTCATTTGGAATCATCTTGTATTTGTAAATTTATGTGGTGTATAAGGAGGTTTCCCCCTGAAAGAGACTTATTATATGAAAGTATCTCTTCGTTAAGGCATTGAGTACTTATTTTGAGGTTTTTTATGTTATTTTTATATTTGGTTCTTAACATTTGGTATCAGAGCTCAAGGTCTTGGGGTTTCCCTGTTGCATCTGAGACACCTTGGAATTTTCTCTATAACTTTTTTTCTATGACATCTTAGAAGGAACCCTTGGAGTATATTTAATAGATGGATCAAGAACCTGAAACACAAAGGCAATTAAGAGAAATTATCAAGGTATATGTGATAAAAGTTTTATCTTCTGGGTCATCCTACTTTTGTAGATACACCCTGTGTAAGATAGGGTAGTTGACTAGTCATATTAACTAGTCTCAAACAAGTGTTTTGGGTAAAACATTGATATCTTGTTCAGTGAGTATCCAAATTAAGTGAGACAAGTTGCATTGGATAGTGGACAGTTCTTAGTATTTCTGGTGCAAGTTTCAGAATCAAATATAAGATATTGTGCTCTAAGAACGCTTTATATGTACGCTCTCCTTGAAAGGAAAAAAATCAGTAAGGTGTGGGGAAGTTACCATAACTTCCACTTGGAAAATGAAATTTTGATCATACCTATGGCATTACAGAGAAGACATATCAAAGAACTACAAAACGAAATTTCCAGACCCAAAAGGGCCGAAATTTTGGAGATACAGTAGAAGAAATATTATCTAGCATAACCACCTTGAAATCAAGGTTTAAAAGTGATACTTGGCCAACATGCCACACAAAAAGGGAACTTCTACACCAAATAATCCTTCAAACAGTACTTGGACTCTTGACGAAGGTGAATAAATGCACAGGGACATAAATGACTTACAAAATAAGACATTAACAAAAGATGAACTACAAGGGATGATGGATTCAACTGAAGTTAATTTGGTGGTAATAATGGATACTAAGATGGATGGTTTAAAAAGAGAGATCATGGAAGGATTGGAAAATTTACTAATAGAGAGGCCACCTGAAAGTGAAAATGTATTCCATGAAATTCATGATGAGGACACAAGGAAGATGAATAAAGAATGGAGAAGCTTCAACTTTGGGTTGAAGAACAACCACTTTCCTAAGATTGATATGAGGAAGTTTGATGGTAAGGATCCAATCACATTTATACTTTATATGGAGCATTTCTTTGATCTACATGATGTTCCACACACACAAAAGGTACAAATTGCTTCTTTATATGTAGAACCTAATCAATTTGTGTGGTATCGATGGCTTTGTTCTCGCAAATCACTTGTCACTTGGACAATTTTCATGGAAGAAATTATAACACACTATGAGGATACAAGGAGAAATACCTTCTTTAGCGAATTGATAAATCTCTAGCAAAAGGGTTCAGGTGCAGAGCACATTGAGAACTTCGAAAGATTGAATATAAAGGTAACAAATATTCCAGATGAGCACCTGATTGATGTATTCATAGGAACTTTAAAGGATAACATTCAACATCAGGTTCACCTTTGGGAACCCAAATCATTGGAGAATACATTCAGGGTGGCGAGAAATGTTGAAAGTAAAAATATGGCTATGGCTACTAGAAATACCACTCCTAACATCTGTCAAGAGAATAGTGTTCCTTCTTCTAAAACACCTCAACCTACAAGGTTGACACCTCAAGAATTGGAAGAAAGAAAATAAAAAGGTTTATTCTTTAATTGTGACAACAAGTATGGTAAGGGACATAAGTGTGGTGAGAATAAATTATTATACATATTTTGTGAAGAGGAAGAAGAACAAGAACAAGAACAAGAACCATCTCAAGATGAAAACGTAGAAGAGATTTATTCTAAAGAGTTGACTCTCACGATATCATGTAGTGCATTGGTTGGAATTAACACTCCTCAAACCCTCAATATCGAAGGATATATCAAAAAGAAAAAGGTAATAGTCTTAACTAATTCTGGTAGTATTCATAATTTCATTCCCTATAAATTAGCCAAAGATCTCAATTGCTTTATATATCCAGTGCCAGAGTTTCAACTAAAGATTGAAAATGGAGGAACTATCAATTTCTCAGAAAAATGCCATAAGATCAATCTTACAATGGGGGAATATGTAATTAATAGTCCAATGAATTCTATACCCATGGGTGGTGTTGATGTCATACTAGGATTCCAATGGTTACAATCATTAGGAACAATGGCTTTTAATTTTCAAGAACGTTTCATGAAATTTTCATTGGAAAGAAAGGAAATTGCATTACGGGGTATCACAGGGAAACCCAACAAAGTGATAGGCTCTAATGCCATGACAAAATTATTGAAAAAGGGGCATCATGGTGTAATTGTACAATTATTCTCACTATATGTTCAAACATCTAAGCCATCTGTTCCCCTAGATATCCAAGGGATTATTGATAAGATTTCCAAAGTATTTGAATATATTCGCATAGGTTTTCCACCCACTCAAAATCATGATCATGCTATTCACCTAATTGTTGGGAGTGTTCCTCCTAACATTAGGCCTTACAGATACCCTTATGCATAGAAGAGTGGAATTGAGCGTATGGTTGAAGAAATGTTAGAATATGGCATTATTATACCTAGCCAAATTTCTTACTATGCACCAGTGGTAATTGTACTCAAGAAAGAGGGCTCATGGTGTGTGTGTCTGAGTTATAGAGAGATCAAAAAGATCCCTATTAAAGATAAGTTTCCCATTCTTGTCATTGATGGATTGTTAGATGACCTACATGGAGAAATCTACTTCACAAAGTTGGATCTCCATTCAGGGTATCATCAGATTAGAATGAAGGAAGAAGATATCCAAAAAAAAAAATTATGAACTCGTGAAGGCCATTATGAATTTTTGTTCATGCCTTTTGGCCTTACGAATGCACCTTCCACATTCCAAGGGTTGATGAATTCCATTTTCAAGCCCTTCCTTCAAAAATTTGTGTTATTATTTTTTGATGATATACTAATCTATAGCAAGTCTTGGGAGGATCATGTTTGACATTTTGACAAGGTGCTACAACTACTAAAGGAGATATGTCAAACCATCCAAATGTTTCCTTGGGGTGAAGAAGGTATAGTATTTGGGTTGTATTGTATCTCATGAAGGTGTCAAGGTAGACCCTAACAATATTAAGGCCATGATGGACTGGTCGATTCCCAAAACATTGAAGAATCTTAGAGGATTTTTTAGTTTGACAGGTTACTACCACAAGTTTGTTCAGAACTATGGAATAATAACAACACCTTTAACGATATTAACTAAGAAAGGTGCATTTTCATGGACTCTAGAGGAAACTCAAGATTTTGAACAACTTAAAGAGGTGATGTGCAAAGTCCTATATTGACCACACCAGACTTCACAAAAACCTTTATTGTGGAATGTGATGCCTCGGGAAATGGCATTGGTGCTAATCTAATGCAAGAAGGAAGGCCCCTTTCTTTTGAAAGTCGACCACTAAATGGAAAGGACTTTAAAAAGGCGATTTATGAGAAGGAAATGATGACAATACTACATGCATTGAATAAATGGCCTCTTACCTAATAGGTAGGCACTTCAAGGTCAAAACAGATCATGATAGTCTTAAATACTTCTTGGAACAAAGACTATCTTCAAAAGAACAACAAAAATGGGTGACCAAGATGTTGGGTTATGATTTTGAAATCATCTACACGAAAAGGAAGAAAAATGTTGTGCCATATGCACTCTCAATAAAGGATGAATATGTTGATGCCTTTCTCTATGATATCTCGATCATGCAACCCGATTGGAAAATAGAAGCGATGGATGGATGGAAGAATGAAAAAAATGTGTGGACTCATATTCAAAGGTTGTAGTAGGATTCTAGTGCATCATATACAATTACATGGAAAAATGATTCATTATGGTACAAAGATCGCTTATATTTATGTAAGAACTCCCAACTCAAACAAAAGGTACTCTCGAAATTGCACACCTCTCGGGTAGGAGGGAACTCAGGATTTTTTAAAACCTACCATAGGGTCAAGAAGGATTTTTTTTGGGATGGCCGTAAAACTGATGTTCAAAGGTTTGTGGCAGAATGTTTGGTTTCCCAACAAAATAATATGGAAACAATTAAGACCCCAGGTCTTTTACAACCATTAGACATCCCAGGTCAGCGTTGGGAGGAGGTTTCCATGGATTTCATCACATGGCTACCGAAGTGTGAAGGAAATAGTGTAATCATGGTCATTGTTGATAGATTGACCAAGTACGCACACTTTTGTGAAATCCCTCATCCTTTTAAATCCAGTACAGTTGCCACCGCATTCATGGAGATAGTTCAAAAGATGCATGGAAGCCCAAAGATTATTGTAAGTGATAGAGATCCCATCTTCACTGGACATTTTTGGACATAATTATTTTACTGTTTGGGTACTCAATTGGCTCATGGCTCATATTATCATCCTCAATCTGATAGAAAAACCGAGATAGTGAAAAAATGTCTGGACGGATACCTTTGTTTCTTTGTCTTTGATAAAAAAACACAATGGTTCAAGTGGTTACCCTTGGCAGAATGGTGGTATAACACTTCCTTTCATACTGCAACAAAAATGACACTATTTATGGAACTCTATGGATATCACCCACCTTCCATCACTTCTTCTCTAAAAGACAAATATAAGGTTCAAGCAATGGAAGATCACATCCAACATCAACAACAAGTTCTCCAACTCTTAAAGGACAACCTGACCGTGGCACATAATCACATGAAACAACAAGAAAATCAACATCGTAGTCAAAAAAGATTTGAAGTTGTGTATTAGGTGTTTTTAAGACTAAAACCATACAAATAGATGTCCCTCAAGAAAGATAAGAAGGACAATAAATTATTGCCAAATTACTCCGGCCCTTACAAGGTGTTGCAAAATATTTGTACTATGGCATACAAATTGGAGTTTCCTACATCTTCGCGAGTACACCTAGGTTTCCATGTTTCATGCTTAAGGAAGGTTATAGGTTACAAGATCCCAATTCAAACTATATTTTCAGAACTTGACGAGGAAGGAAAAATCATATTGTATCCTAAAGCTATCACTGACACAAGAATTCGCCAACTGAGGAATAGATCCATTTCAGAGTATCTCTTTAAGTTGAGGAAACTACCTGTTGAATATTCCACTTGGGAAGATGAGTCTTTTATACAAAAGCATCCAGAATTACTCAATATTTGTAGACAACACTTTTTTGAAGGGGAGGGGAATGTTAAGCCCTAAATAGTGGCACATTACCCCTTAATTGGGGCATATTACATTAATAATGTTATTTTATTTATGCCGTCTTGGGTCCATTAGTTGTAATTGTACCTCCTAGTCTCCTATATATACCAAGGAGACCTTTTCATTTGGAATCATATTTTATTTGTAAATTTATGTGGTGTATAAGGAGGTTTCCCCCTCGAAGAGGCTTATTATCTGAAATTATCTCTTTGTCAGGGCATTGAGTATTTATTTTGAGTTTTTTTATGCTATTTTTTTATATTTGGTTCTTAATGGTGAACTGCAAGGCACTCAACTTGCCCCATTTAAACAATGTGTTCTTAAGAAAAAATCATTGTAAATCTAATTCCAACTCTTTGAAATTGAACGACATTTAATATCATGACAACTTTTTTTAATACAATTTCCTTTGTGAGTCTCAAATAATATCATTATGTTTGGAACCTCTCCCAAATCACTCCATAGACATATATGAAAACTTAACGAAAGTCATTGAGTGTAAAACTAATATTAAGCACCATGTAGTGATCCAATGGTTGGGTCATTTCTTGGAGCATTTTGTTCCTTGGATGCACACTATTCACTATCTAATGGAAATCAGTGAGTGAGTCAGCCAATGATTGGCTCAGTCTTCCCTTTAAACCAACTTATATTTGTTATTTCATTGTTTTTATAATCAATAAAACATAATTTTAAGTATTTCATAATCTGAAAATAATTTTATTTATTTATAATACTTTAATTCAAAATTGTTTTTAATATTATGATTAAAAATTATTTTTTATTAACTTCTAAAAATATTATTAAAATTTTTGAAAACTTATGAAAGTTTTATATTGAACTTAAATTAATTTAGGGACACCATTCCTATTGTCCCTACAAAGGAATAATTTTTTTCTTTAGATGACATAGAGTTCAGGGTTAAGCGACTTGCAAATGGGAAAGCTAAGGACATTAAAGGCTAGCCAGCTAAAAATTTTAAAATCGGAAGGCCAATTATCCCTCACATACACAAGCTCTTCAATTTATTAGTCAAGCAGGGATTCCCTAAACTTTGGACACAAAGCCTCATTGTTCCTATTTTTAAAAATGGGGATAGAAACATTCCCTTTAATTATATGACCATTATGATTAGCTCGATTTTAGCCAAGCTTTATGGAATTATTTTGGAAAAGAAGATTAGCCTTTGGCTAGAAATTCATGGTAAAAGAGCTAAAGGCCAGGCTGGGTTTAGGAGATATCATTCAACTGTGGACCATCTTGTTACCTTTATGATAATTGCAAAGGAGTTTTGCAATACTAAAACCAATCTATTTTGTTGTTTTGTTGACTTTAGAAAAGCTTTTGACATGGTTCCTAGGAAAAACCTTTCGAATAAGTTGGAAGAGATAAAAGTGCCTCTCGAGTTAAGGGTTGTTGCAATAAGGATGTATGAGAACATTATTTCTAATTTTAAAAACACTAATGGATGGTCAAAAAGAGATTAAATGCAATATTAGAGTCAAACAAGGTTGTCCCTTGTCCCCTACCCTTTTTGGCATATATATTGACAAGTTAGAAGATTGCTTGGAAAAAGAAGGTTTTTCCAGCCCTAATCTCACTGGTATAGTCATCAATATTCTTCTTTATGCCGATGATATCATTCTTATGGAAAGGAGTCCCCATGATCTTGAAAACCAACTAAGAATCCTCAAGGATTTTTGCTCCAATATGGGTATGATTGTTAATATTGATAAGTCTAAGGTCATGATTATTAAATCCAATAAGATCCCTTATGATACCTTCTTATATGACAACAACAACTTGGAGGAAGTGAATTCATACAAATATCTTGGAATTGATATTCACCACAAGCTCAATTGGAATTATAGCATTGAGAAAAGGATTATTGGGGGATGGAAAACTTATTATGGGCTTGAAAACAATTGTAAGCCAACTGATCTTTGGAGTTGGGATAAGAAGAAAATCCTCTTTGAGATTCTTTTTACACATGTTATTATTTATGGATGTGAATTTTGGGGATGTAGTATCTCTCATGAATCATGGAGAGAGATAGAGCAAATAAAAAATAATTTTATAACCTATAATCTCAAAATTAAAGGAAATACATGTTGGATCATGTTGTCATTGATGCCAATGGTTTGATTGATTGATGTCAAGTGATTGATTGATGCCAAAAGATTGATTGATTGATGATTGATTTAATGTAATATGCATTGTCCTTGATGATAATCCATAGATTAATATGGATAAATGAGTTGTCATTGATATGATGAAGATGGATCAATGAGTTTTCATTGATACATGATGAAGATGGATCGATGTGGTTTCATTGGTATATGATGCATTGTTGGAAAAATGTATAGATGACTCATTATTGTCTTATCATGATTGATAAGGTGCACAAATGGATGAACTCCAAAGTGGTCCCCTTATGGTGAAAGCCCTCATGGGAAGACGCTTTGCAGATTGAGTTATCCTAGAAGAGTGGTTGGAAGACCCATGCTCTCATTATTTTCTTATCATGATTGATAAGGTGCACAAATGGACGAACTCCAAAGTGGTACCCTTATGGTGAAATCCCTCATGAGAAGACACTTTGCGGATTGAGTTATCCTAAAATAATGGTTGGAGGGCCCATGCTTGTATGTGGAATAATGAGATGAAGATCAAGGAAATTGTTGGTGAAACTATCCTAGATGGATGGTGCTTGTCACACCATTTCCGGTGGTATGTGGAATGTCACATAACTCCTCATGGTTTGAGATTTATGGCCTTACGAAGATGAAGGACCCCCACATGAAGGCTTGAACCCTCCAAGGTCAAAGAAGTCAAAGTGACCTAAAAGAAGAAATAATTATTTAAATGATAAAGTAAAGTGACAAAGTCAAGGTGGATTATTTAAATAATAAAGGGAAGTGACAATATCAAGAAATGATAAAGTAAGGTGACAAAATCAAGAAGGAATATTTAAATGATAAAGTATTGGAGAACTTTTTATTTAATGGGTTAAGTGACCTATAGGATGAAAGTATAAATAAGATAGCAATGGTCTCTTGTAGATCATCATTTTTGTGGATCAATGGAGAGCTTCTTGTGAGAATATATTTTGGAGTATTAATGGAGAGCTTCTTGTGAGAGATTCTTGAGCATTTTTGGTGTGGAACACATGACCATATTGAATATCTATAGGTGACTGAGGTAACCAAAGGATATCTAAGCCGAATTTCAGAGGGAAGGTGAATAAAAGAGGGTCGGAATTCAAGGGAGGATAAATTCTTTTGATGATGCTTTCTAAGTTTCAGATCGATTCAACACATATTCCGTGTGGGGCATGCTCTACAAGGTCACTCTATAGAATAAGCCATAATTCAAAAAGGTATGACATTTTTGCTATAACTCCTTTTCTAAGAGGTTCCAAGTAGTGACACTTGGAGGAATTGCATAAAACACATTGAAGAACATTGTGTATCAGTTTTAGATCTTTATTTATTACAGGTACAAAGTTATGATTATTTCAAGTTAGGGTTGTTGATAATCCAAAACTAGTCATGGTTGAGACAAGCAGTTGATGAGTTGGCACATACATGACATGTATAGTTGATGATGTTGGTACATATTGATGAGTCATTGTTGATGAGTAGTTGACACATGATTGGTATATACTTGGTACATGGTTGGATTCACTTGTTTATGGTACAAGTTGATTATCGGTTGTTTGTCACAGGTTGGTGCATGGTTGATGCAGTTGTTTACGGTATAGAATGATATCTGTTGAGGATTGTTGCCTCATTTCAGTTGGTGTTGAGGGTTTAAGTTGAGTCTTGCATTATAGAACTAGTTCTCTTGTAGAGTTGTACTCTATTCAGTTGTTTCTGAAAACCCCCAAGGATTGTAGTCCGTAATAAAAAGAAATTTGTACATACATCTTGTGTTCTTTGTGTTCCTTGTGGTGATGACTTGTTGATGATATATTTATAATATATGTTGTTGATATGTGTTGACATTTAACTAATTATAAATGAAAGCAATGATTAATGAGTTAATGGTGATTGTTAACTAAGGCATTTTGGGAAAAAGAGCCCTACACTGTTCACCTCGCCCCTCTTAGTGTAGTCGATGTGTCCAACAATTGGTATCAGAGCAGGCCTTTTCTAAAATCCTTAACAATCTTGAAGGAGATCCATAGACACACAAATGGATGATGAAATACCAATCCTTAATGAGGAAAACTATTATACTTGGATAATAGAGATGAGAGTGTATTTGAAGACAATGGGAGCAACTATTTGGAAGGCAACCATTGGTGGATCAGTTCCATTGAAGAACAAGTCAAATTTTTTAGCTCAAATGGAAGGAAAGAAGAATGATGCATTGGCTCTTAAGACCATTCTTAGTGGACTCTCAAGCCCTAACATAGAAAGTATGGAACAATGCACTTCTACCAAGGATCTATGGCTAAATCTAGAGGAAACATATCAAATCAAGAAGGAGAAGGAAGATATTGAAGACCACTCCATCAAGATTATCAAAGGTAAAGAATCTCCAAAAACCCTTGATTGAATTATTTTTAAATGTGATCTTGAAAAAATTTAAAATGAAGACAAAGAATGAAGTGATAATGTTGGCAAAAAGGAATATCTTGAAGATACTTCAAATAAAGGAAAAGAATCTCCAAAGACTCTTGATTGCAATGATTCAAAATGTGATGATGTTGAGTTATTTCTCAAGTGAAGAAGATGATCTAGAAACAATTTGTGTAAAGTTTGATGGAAATTATCCCATGGAAAGAATAGAAGAAGATCTATTAGAACTTCAAAAAGAAGTTGAAGAGGGCTTATATAGATATAGAAGTGATCATTTTTATACACACTATAACTATCTTTCGGATAACACTAAGACGTTTCTTAAGATAAGTCAAAGGCACATCTTGAAGTTAAAGGGAATGCTCAAGGAACAAGAAGAGAGAAATAAGACTCAATTAGAAGAAAAGGAAGAAGAGATCACAAGACTAAAGAATGAAAAAGAAGATATGAAGGTAGATGATGAGATTAGCAAAAATTTTGAAACTATTATTCATCTCAAGACCCAAATTGAAGAAGCCAAAAGGGTAGAAGAAATTTTGAAGAATCAAATTAATGAAAAGGAAGAGTCACGTGATAAGTTAGAAGTTGAAGTTTTAGACCTTAGAAAGAAGGTAGAGAAGTCAAACAAATTATTGAATAGCTCACAAATCTTGGATGAGATCTTGGAAAGTCAAATATCACCATGTGATAAATCAGGACTTTGATACAAAGAAGAAGATACACATGCTGAAGCAAGCACCTCAAAGAAGCATGAGGTAAGTCCAGAAAAGAAGGAAGACAATGTTGAAAAGAAACCATCTACACAAGGCAAGGAAAATTTTAAAAGAACAAAGGAAGGAAGACATCAAGAAGCTATCTTTGGGACACCAAAGAAAAGGTATGAAAGAAATTTTCATGGTCATTGTTATTCATGTAGTGAATATGGTCACAAATATTTTGAACGTAAATAGTATGAAAGCATATATAATGGAATATTTCATAACACCATAAGGTGTTGGAGATGTGATCAAGTAGGACACATTGTTGTTCAATGTAACACCATGAGATGCTATAGCCGTAGTGGATTTGGCCACAAATATTAGGTGTGTTGGAACACAAGAAGAAAGTCTATGATGAGGACTTCAAATAGCATGGCTAGAAGAAGGAATGAAGATATCTTTGAAAAGATGGATGCTCAGAGCTCAAATTCTGAGGAGCAGGGACATCTACAGAAGTGGGTGAAGAAGACAGAGAAGCCAGAACATAAAGAAAACTTGAAGGGAAGTTGAAATGTGTCATATACTAATGCATACGCGGGTGACAGTGGTATCAGTCACGTACATATGTAGGATGACCTTGTATAGGTCGCATACATATGCGAGATATCTATGCACTAAGCCACGTATATGTGCTAAAGCCTAAGGAAAAAGGCTATGCATAGGGATTGCAATTTGATTTGATGGTATAACTCTGCGATGCAGGGTATGACATGGTTTATTGAAGGTTCTGACACTATTTACTGTAGGTTTTCATGATTCTATATTGGATTATGTAAGGTGATGATGTAAAATAAAATCTTGGGTGCATGACACTAACCCATGAGTATGGATTGATGCATTTTCTATTGAAGAACAATGTTGGTTATGAAAGTGAAGTTATGACACCTTGGTTATGTGATATATCTTAATGATGTATTGGAAGCTTACTTGTTGGAAAGCTTGATGCATGCATTTATGATGCAGGAGCATCTCCCACATCAAGCGAGCCAGCATGGAAGCGAAGGATAGCTGGACAAGCCAGCACAAATTTTGAATTTCTCTTGGAGTTGATGCGCGAACATAAATGTGGCAATTTAATGAAGCGCACTTGTAAAATGTAAACGGACCTTGAGCGATTTGTTCTTGTCCTTAGTAGGTAGAAGGAATTTAAAGTAGTTAATGTAAGTAGGTAGAATTTAATTCTAGATTAGACAGTTTTAGAGCGCAAGAGGGAAACGGGATATAGACACCCTCATTGTGTATTGTAACATTATTGAAGATTGAAGCATTGGAGCAAGAGCATGTAGAGAGCTTTGTAAGAACACCCATGTATAGGCACTTGGATTAATAGAAAGAGGTTGATTCAAATTCATGGTTTTGTGTTTGTTCTCTAGGTATTGATGTTGAATGATATGCTCATGAATGTTTGCTTCCTATTATACATTTTCTTTATATGCTGTGTATATGATTTCATGTTTGAGTTTAAAGTTTGAAAGGAAGTAGGAATGATTTTCAATTGTTTCTCTATCTGAACAAGGATTCCTGCAAGGAGTGCAGTTGAAGTGTGTGCAAGGAGTGCGTTGACAGAGGGTTCAGATAGGGTAGCTTTTGTTCTCATTCATTCAGAAGTGTAGACAGGCACAGGAGCCATGCAAGGAGTGTGCAGGCTGAGTGAAGCTTCAGGGTTGCGAACCTGAGTGAAGTGTCTAGAGACTGTTGTTGCAGGTGTGAGCAGGGTCGAAGGAAGTTCAGCACTTGGAAGTGTCTAAAAGTTTCCAGAAGGAGTGTGCGCAAGAGTCTTTTATAAGGCTTAGAGTTATAAGGAAGCTCAGGAGGGATAAAGCCTTATAATCGTTGAAAGGGTTGCACAGAAGTTGTGACTGGAAGATTGTAAGAAGTGTCGCAAGTTTGCACCGCAGGAGGACAAGTTTGTGGAGGAACACTTGGTCATTCACAAGAATCACCAAGGAAGGACGGACGGTCGAAATTCTCTGAGGAGAATTCGCGACATCCCGTGAGCCATTAGATCTCACAGAGGAGCAGGGGAGACACGACAAAGTATTTCCAAGAGGTTGAAAGCTCAGGAGGGGCAGGACCGTTGATCCGAGCCATAAGGGCCGTGGGATTTACACGTGGAATCCCATATCGGAGTTTCATGGGTTGAAGTCTCGTGAACATTGCAACAAGAATCGTGAAATCGTGATACGCGATATACCGACAGCTAAGGGAACAGTGTGGGGCCATAGGAGTTGGCAAGTGGACAGGTGGCATACTGCATCAGGGTTTCACAGTGAGAAGTCCCAACAAAATTGCATCAGGATTCGCGATACCGCGAAACGCAAAAATCCCGACAGGGTGAGGTGACGTTGAAGGGTCGAACTCGCGCGTGTATCAGAGTTTCGGCATATTGGAGTTCAAGGGTCAGTAAAACAAGTTGTTCGACATCGTGAATGCTGAAATCGTGATAGGGAAAAGCCCGATAGGAAAAGGTCAGTGTTGATTGTTGTTGGGATTTGGGGATTCGAGATTCCAATGCTCAACCACTGACCTCGCGAAGTTGCGAAGTCCGATCTCCTGATTGTAAAGAGGAGATCCCATGGGGAGTTTGTTGTGGGTGCATATTTCGCAATAGGGAAATAGAAGAATGTTGAGAGTTCTTCGGGCCAGTTGGAAGAGAAGATCCTGTGTGCACGCCGACCTTTCGACCTGTGGGTCGAGAGGTAGCGGGCGTTGCCGTCAGTTTTTGGTATCAGAGCGCAGAAAGTTTCTTTGCTTTCTGTAGCAGAGAAGAAAGAGAATTCACCATGCCGCCAAGGAGAAGGGACATGCAAACACCCGATCCACCAGAGGATAGGGGAATGCTGAGGAGAAGAGGTAGGCAGATGACAGATCCAGTCATGGAGAGAGAGATGTGTGATCTACGAGCCATACTCGAAGACATGGAGACAACACAAAGACGCACAGTCGGTGCGGGGGATCTCAGTGATTCCGAGAGTGAATTTGAGGCTAAACGAGAAGAAGAAGTTGCAGCTGAGGATGCATCAAATGAACATTTGATCAGAGCTATTGCAAGGATGGGTGCAAGAGAAAAGATGGACATTCCAGTTTATGAGGGAAACTTGGATGCAGAGGAGCTTCTAGACTGGATTAGAGCTCTAGACACATACTTTGACTATGAAGATATCGAGGAAGACAAGAAGGTCAAGCATGCTGTCACAAGATTGAAAGGACATGCAACATTGTGGTGGGATGAACTACAAGCTGACAGATGCTGCAAGGGCAAGCAGAAGATCAAAAGCTAGGACAGAATGATCATGAAGATGAAGGCGAAATTCATCCCCAGGGATTACCAAATTACTCTGTTCAGGAGGATGCAAAACCTGAGACAGAAGCTGATGACAATGAAAGAATACACTGAGGAATTCTATAAACTGAACATCAGGGCAGGTTATTGGGAGATCGATGATGAAAAGGTTGCCAGATACATGAATGGTCTGAAATATGATATCCAAGATGAGATGAGCATCGTAACCATCTGAATGGTGGAAGATGCTTATCAGATGGATCTGAAAGAGGAAGAGAAGCTGAGCCGAAAGAAAAGTCAAAGGGGCTGAGGTAGAAGTCATCCCAGAGGAAAATCAGTTGCCCAGGACAAATATCAAAATCCCAAGGAGGACTGGAAGAAACCTCAGACTCAGAATGAAAGAGGTGGAACCTCACAGAGAGGACAACATACTGAGCAGAGAGGAGATTATGCTGACAATAACACTTTTCCTCGTACTAGAGGTAGAGGAAGAGGAAGAGGTGGAGTAATTACATGCTTCACATATGGAAAGAATGGTCACAAGTCTTATGAGTGTCCAGACAAAAAGAAGGAAGGGGGAGAAGCTCACATCGTCGAAGCACAGAGGCAAGATGTTGAGGTAGAAGACGTTGAAGGCAGAAGATCATTGATGATGCAAAAAGTCCTTTTGACACCCGAGAAGGAGGTGGAGAGTTCAGTCCAAAGGACTAGAATTTTCAAGACTACTTGCAAAACCAAGGACAGGGTATGCAAGGTCATTGTAGATAGTGGTAGCATGGATAATATCATTTCTAAGGATATGGTAGAGAAGCTGGAGCTGGAGACGACTGATCATCCAAGCCCATACAGAGTTTCATGGCTACAAAAAGGACACCAGGTAACTGTCACTAAACAATGTTTAGTTGAATTCAAGATAGGAGGATATAATGATAAGATCTTATGTGATGTCATTCCTATGGATGTTTGTCATCTATTGCTAGGTAGACCATGGAAATATGACAGGAATGTGATTCATGATGGGAGAATGAACACATACACCCTAGAGAATAATGGGAGGACACACATGTTACTTCCAATCAAGGATAAGGAGGTGGAACCAGAAGTAAGCAATACTGTACTTCTCATGAGTGGGAAGGAACTTCTTACAGAGGTTAAGAAGAAGGAAGATCCACAGTTCATTGTGGTCAGGAAACCAAAGATTGTTTTGACCAGCACGAGGGTAGATGATTTACCAGAGGAGGTTCAGGAACCGCTGGAAGAGTTTGCTGACATTGTAGTGGACGAATTACCTCGTTCATTGCCACTGATTAGAAGTGTGACTCACCATATTGATCTCAGACTAGGAGCCAGTTTACCAAACAAAGCCACGTACAGATTGACGCCGCAAGAGAATGAAGAGGTTAAAAGGCAAGTCCAGGAGTTATTGGACAAAGGTTTGGTCAGGGAAATCTTGAGTCCATGTGTTGTTCCAATAGTACTCAATCCTAAGAAAGACGGAGACTGGAGGATGTGTACTGACTCGAGGGCGATTAACAAGATAACCATCCGGTACAGATTTCCATTGCCGAGGATGGATGATCTGATGGATTTCTTGAGTGGAGCAAAGTATTTTTCAAAGATTGATTTGAAAAGCGGTTATCACCAGATCCGCATGAGAGAAG